>WSYH01008104.1:0-30520 GCA_036426205.1 Ascaphus truei | reverse complement strand
CGTCTATCTGCCTTTCTCCAAAAATAGACATTATTATCTTTATAATCTGTCACTACCTTTTTAAACTTTTGTTTCTTGAAGTGGATTAAATCATCCTTAAATTTTTGTAGCTTGGTTTTAAGCTCATCTAATGATTGGACAGTGATGTCATTCTGATGTGTCTGCTCAATAACAATCTCTATTTGTAGAATTTCATGCCTCACAGTAGTGAGTTGCTGACCCACTTCTTCTATCACTAGTAGTATTAAATCAAGTGATGCTTTGTTCAAAATTTTGCACCAATTGTCACAAAAAACATTGCTGTCAATTCCAATTGTTGGGCGATTTTTTTATCCGAAACCCCCTAAGGATGAGTTTCTGTTTGAAGTACTCTGATAATGTATTGCCATGAGAGTAAAGTTCGATTTCTTTTGAAGTGGGTTGTTTTAAGTGTTATGGTTGTAGCATTTGCAACAGTCTGAACACGGGGGATACGTTTTACCACCCAAGGAGTGGCAGATTGTTCAGTATTAAAGAGTGGATCACCTGCACAACTACAAACATAATCTACATGATTAAATGTCCTTGTGGACTATGTTATATTGGGAAGAGCAATCGTATGCTCAAAACCAGATTTATAGAACATAAGAGTAAAATCAGTAATCGTGCAGAGGATACCGCTCTCATGAAACATTGCTCCGAATTTAGTCACCCAATATCGTCATTGAAACTAATGGGTATTGAACATATTAAAAAAGCTAGGGCAGGTCAGGACAAGGATGTTTTACTATTACAGCGGGAATCCTTCTGGATCCACACATTAGACACTGTATTTCCCAATGGACTGAATGATTTTTTGTCATTGAGCTGTTTCATTGAGAGATAAACCCCTTTTTTCTCCATAGGTTGCTGCCATTGCCTGCTGTAGTTATATTAATAAATGGTCATGTGAATACACCTTGTGGGTTATGTTTTTGAAAAGACTTGACAAAGACCAACCTTTTTTAGCTTATTTATTGTTAATCCCTTTTCACAGTAAGATTGTATATCATACATCTTGTTCAAAAAGTGTTATGCTGATTCAGAACCCCCCCCCTTTTTCCCCCCCTTCTTTTCACATCGTGGACTTCTGATGACGAAGATATCCTCCCCCACTGCATGACAGATAAAGATGGATGTGCAATGACTTACAACTGGTCTGCGCTTTTTGCGTCCCAAAATCACAGAAGGGGAAGAGGATCGATCGGACAACTACTGCACATGCGCGAACTTGCAACGCACCAGATGAGACATCCGGATGCGTTCCAACTGTTAAGGACCCGGACTGATGACGTCAGCAGGATGAAAACGGAAGATCAACTAACCCCCTTATGCCTGCAGGACCGCAGGGAGACTGGCTCACGCGTGCGCAATGACTCACAAGTAGTCTGCGCTTTTTGCATTCCAAAATTATAGAAGGGTGAAGAGGATCGAGCGGACAGCTACCGCACATGCGCGAACTTGAAACGCATGCGTTCCAACTGCTAAGGACCCGGATTGATGACGTCAGCAAGATGGATGCCAGGATACACAGAAATGATGAGAATGTAAACTCCACGACATACAGAGGATTGCAAACAGCTGTTGGGGTTATCTAACAAGAGATACAGACTGGACATTGGCTAGAAGGACTGAATCAGCACATGAATTCCATCAGCACGAATTGAACCGGTTGCATTGTGGGGGTTTGGGGCACTATTTATATGTTGTTACAAGGGAATGTACTTATGCCATTGTCACTTGATAAAGACCATTATGGTCAAAACGTCGTGTTGGCTCAATAAATGAGTTTGATTTGCTAAACCCGTTGTGCCCTATGTTCCTTTGTTCATCTGTTCAGGACTGATCGCAGGCTTTCGTGCAAACACTGGAGCACCGGTAACTGTATCATTATTTTTCTTTTTGAGGTGTGCAGCATTTCTCTTATATTGTCTAGACAGTTTAAGATAACATCACACTAACCCCTAACATAACAGATTTAGAAAATAAAACAGTTCATGGAGGGGGCTGGTTTTTGGTCACATGGGTTAGCAGATGAATCAAATGAGGCAAATTGGGAGGCTACTTTGACGAATGCACCTCTAATAAATGCGTTATGTGTTTCCCATATAGTCGAACAGGGTATATCTTGAGAGCAGTTAGATTTAAAAAAAATGATTTGAGATAGTTTTCTATTTGAAGTAAAATCTCCGGAAAGGATGAGAATTCACTCCCCATTGACAAACCATGTTAGGAGAGGCCATATTGTGAATTAGAATATTGATCATTGCGTGATCCAACCAATGTAATGTTATGGATAACTGACTGGGGTCTCTGTGAAACCAGACGTGCATCCAACAACAAGAAGGCAATATGAAAATACAACTTACAGTATGTGGAACTGAGAAAAAAAGTGTAATCTCTAGCAGCTGGGTGATGACTTCAAATGTCGACCAACTGAAGGACTTGTAATAAAACTGATATGAGTTCTAGACTCTAATGGGGCGTGGGTGTTAGGGGCATCACTGCATTGACGTGATTTTGCATATTTTATGTTTAAGACCATATTGAAAAATCACCGCCGACAATGAATAGGCCCTTTTGGATATCTCAAAGTTGTGAGAAGGAATTTTCTAACAAGGGACCTTTAGAGGTCCATTAGGAGCATAGATATTTGCCAATGTACCTGTATACCAGGTGGCGACTTTGGAGATACGCATGCGCAGCATTTCAGGCGTGGGGAAACATCCAGCGTTAAAGCGAACAACCGCCCCTCCACACAGAAGTGTACCGGTCAGTGGGACATGCTGCAGAACCCCCACTCCACGGTGACGGAGGAAAGAACAGGAGCTGTTTTGCTATTGTTGGACTACCACACTTATTATCATTGCTGTGCTGTAAGTAGGATTTTGGTTTTACCACCAGATCGCCTACAAGAAGCTTTCTCCTGTTTATTTATTGATTTCTATTGATATTATATTTTATTAAATCAGTTTAATTGTTCTCATGAGGCTGTGTTTGTTTGTATGGTGTATGTTAAGTGTTTGTTTAGTGTTTTGTGTGCAAGATTGTGGTTTGTCATTATAGTATTAGCATTTTGTGCTTGATTTTACATGTTACGTGATACCATCTACGGAAGTTCCAAGCTGGTTTTAGATCTATAAGATCCATCTCCCTACAAGGACTCCACGCTGTCATATTCATCAGTCTATTTGGACATTTATTTGAACTCTGTCTCTAAGGCGCCGATTTGTATGTTTCTTCACAGGGAGATAAAGTGACTTGCCCAAGTTCCCCTGCTTCAAACTCAGTGCCAGTCAGTGTCTTTACTCACTAAGCCACTCCCTCTCCTAGCAACCAATGGTTGTGCAGATAGTGTAGACCAATGGGAGTGAAGTATTGGCTGTCATGGCCACGCCCCCCCATGCGTCCCATCACTACACCTAGACCGCAGCTTTTACTGGTGCGCACGCCATCGCATGCACAACTGCGGCCACAGGGGCCTCAGCCTTAGAGTGGATTTTGTACATTAGAAATAAGAAGTGGAGTGAATTTTATATATAATCAACACAATTTGCCTGCTACCAGTTGATTTCATTATAAAGTACTAAAGGATTTCCAATTCTCACTATGTATGTATGTCTTTATTTATATAGCGCCATTAGTGTACATAGCGCTTCACAGCAGTTATACATGTGACAATCATATAAATAACAAATAATAAAAATAAAACAGAGGGGAGAAGTGCTACAGACATAAAAGTAATTTAGGAAAAGGAACCCCTGCCCCGAAGAGCTTACAATCTAATTGGTTGTTAGGAAGAATGTACCGAGACATTAGGATGGCATTCTGGTAAGTGCGTCTGCAAGGCGCCAAGGTTTATGTATGAGGTGTTAATTATAAGCCATGGAGCTACTCATATTCTTCCTTAAAGTGTGTTTTGAGGTGGGTCTTAAAGGTGGATAGAGAGGGTGCTAGTCGAATATATTGAGGGGAAGGGCATTCCAGAGGTGTGGGGCAGTCAGTGAGAAGGGTTTAAGGTGGGAGAGGGCTTTAGATACAAAAGGGGTTGAGAGAAGACATCCTTGAGCAGAACGCAAGAGTCAGGGTGGTGTATAGCGAGAAATTAGGGCTGAGATGTAAGGAGGAGCAGAAGAGTGTAAAGCTTTAAAAGTGAGGAGCAGAATTGAGTGTGTGATATGGGATTTCATAGGAAGCTAGGAGAGGGATTTCAGCAGGGGAGACGCTGAGTGTAACGCAGTGTTCACCACAAACAAGACGTGACCACGAGGCCGAGGTGGGGGTAGATATACACGCCACCCACAGCCGCGAGGGCGCGTCTGGAGAGTAGGATCGTCAAGGTAGCAAGGTTGGGATTGGAGAGGTAAGGATAGTCGTAATACTTGCCGAGGTCGGGGTTGGAGAGTAGCGGATCGTTGCAGGTACTATAAGCCGTGGTCTGGATTGAAGAGTGGAGAGTAATCGAGGTACGTTGCCGAGGTCGGAGAGGTGCGGATCGTCGAGGGTAGCCGGGGTCAGGAGTAGAGAAGTGAGGCGTCCAATAGAAAGCCGGGGTCAGGAACGGAGAGCTGGGAACAAACAAGAGCAAGACAAGACTTTGGAGGCAAGCAGCAGTGAACACTACGCAACATAGGTTTATGCTCAGCCAATGTGCTAGTGGCACAGCTGAGCATATAAACGAGAAGACAACCAATGAGTTGGAGGTGGTGTGGAGGTGTTTCAGCAATGATTGCTGCTATTGGCCGTTCCGGAATCCAGGAGAGGTGTGGGGAGGTACCGTGTTGTTGGGCTGCTGGCGCGAGTCCCATTCGTGCTGATCGCGCACGCTGGGTCCTGATGGTGCTGCTGCGTGGGCGGAGATCGAAGGTGGAGTCGGGAAGAGAGGCACTAGACCCTGGACAGGGTGCGCGCGCGCGGAACTCGCATGACGGCTGGTCCCTGAAGGACAGGCATCCTGGCCAGCGGGGAAAGCGGGAACGGTCGGAGGTAAGCGGGGAGGGCGGCGTGGCACCCCGATCCTTACACTTAGACAGATTTCGGAAATAGTAGTGTGATTCTGGCAGCAGCATTTAGGATAGATTGTTGGGAGACAGGTGAGAGGCAGGAAGGCCAGACAGCAGGAGGTTACAGTAGTCGGGACCGGGAGAGAATGAGGGTCTGTGGTAATATCTTGGTAATATTGCAGAGGAAAAAACAGGTTTTAGCTAGCTTTTGAATGTGAGATGAGAATGTGAGAGGAGTCGAGTGTGACCCCTAGGCAGTGTGCTTGTACTACTGGGTTAATGATCGTACTTCCAACAGTAATGTGGAAGGAGGTAGTAGGGCCAGGTTTGGGAGGAAGTATGAGGAGCTCTGTTTTTGCAATGTTAAGTTTGTCTGTGGAGGGCCACCCAGGATGATATAGCAGAGAGACATTCAGAAACTTTAGTCTGTACAGCAGGTGTAAGGTCAGGGGTAGAAAAGTACATTTGTGTGTCATCCGCATAGAGGTGATATTTGAACCCAAGAGAAGTGATTAGGTCAAGTAGAGAGAGTGTGTAAAGAGAAAGAGAAGAGGTCCCAGGACAGAGCCATGCGGTACCCCCACAGAGAGATCAACAGAGGATCTATAACTATATTAAAAAAAACTCCATGTTTGAAAAGGGTTCACATTGTAAACCAATCTGTTACTACAGATTTTACTCTAAATGTCTATTATCTTAAAAAAATAAAACTATGGCATTTGTTGGAACAAATTGACATATAAAAATGTTATACTGTAAACTTTGTTTATTACATCTATCTGTACAATAATTAATTGTAAACTGTGGATCTTTTAAAAATAAAGTTTAAAAGAAAAACAAGACTCCATGATATCTAGCCAAAAATGTAATTTTTTGGTCTACCTAAAAAGTCTCCTCAGCTAACCACTTTACCAGCTGGAAAAAACCCCAAAAGAGTTGGAGTGTAGGCTCAGTTCGAATAGTGAAGGGGGAGCTGAAGCACAAAGCTGCCACACTGTCACAGGTTAATCTTTCGTTAGATCTTACTTCCTAATAATTGCTAACGTAGCAGTAAATGTGAATACAAAATCAGGACTGCTGTTGACAGAGCAAGCTGAAAAGTATAATACACCTTCCTAACATCCAGTCCCAATGTTAGAATGTACACTCTTTGGACCACGACTATGTAGATCTAGATTATTTATTATATAGATATCGGAGTTATCTATACACAAGGGGTATATCAGTATTATCATTACTTAAAGCAGAGGCTGCCGTTTCCATGACAATGCGCCTCCGCCATTTTGTTATCCGAGTCACGTCCGGTACGTCACCGCCGCCATTTTATCTTCTGGAAGGAGTGCGCCAGAGGAGAGTTGTTGCAGCGGAGCGCGGTGGTGAGTGTTGGCGTCGAAATCACCGGGTGCCAGTTCCTCTCGGGTCAACAGAGCGGTTCCGTTGGGGATATCATGGGTAATGTAATGAAGTGCGAGACACGGATGGGGGGACGGGGACGGAGACGTGTTCAGAGACGGTAGACGAGACGGTAGGGCCCTGTCCTGAGGGGTGGCTTGGGGTCACCGGAGAGAGATAGTGGGACTCGGAGTCTTATGTTTGTGATTTGGGCCACAGGGGCAGCAGATTGCATGAAAGCTTCATTACCAGGGAGCAGAAGGGGAACTCGTGGGATCCTGACCCAGGGCCCTGCCCACTGTTTGCTAATTGTCTGTAGTTTCTTTACAGAGGTAAAATTATTAACAGATCTCAGCACCGTGCGAGTCAATCGATTGTTAGTTAAGGGTGCAGGATGGCAATATGTTCCATAGATTCAAACGATTTGATGTATTAAAAAAATAAGCAGGCCGGTCTTTGTAATGGTGGCTGTTTGTCAGGCTGCCCGTGATGCAGTGAGAGGCTGTTTGTCCGTGATATTCCGATTGGAGAGGCTGTTTGTCCGTGATATTCCGGTTGGAGAGGCTGTTTGTCCGTGATATTAAGGTTGGAGAGGCTGTTTGTCCGTGATATTAAGGTTGGAGAGGCTGTTTGTCCGTGATATTAAATTTTTACAACATCCACTGGCCCTGGACATCTGCTGGGACTGTGGCCTATCCTGTTTGTGATCGGGGGTTCCCCTAGGATGGAGCGCAGCAACCGGATGGTGGTGATTATTATCACATAATGCTATTTTAATCTGTACTTTTGTGAGTGCATTTTTTACCCCCCTTCCTCCCCTTCCCCTCATTAAATATACAGTTTTACACTATGGGGCGTGCGCTCTCTCCTCTTTCTTCTCTGTAGATTCCCTATGGACGTGGTTTGTCCATTCTGAGAGCAGCCGGAGACCCCTTGTACCAGCTTCCATTTTCTACATTGGACTATCATTTTGAGGACTGGTTTTTACCCTCTTTTCTTGCTCATATACGTTTCTTTTATATGTATTTTACATGTATTTTATTTTGACTGTTATGTTATTTTTTGTTCTTAGTTTTCCCTTGTCATTATGCACAGGCATCTAGTTAATCCATGTGCCATCACATTATTAGAGTAGTTTATTATTGATTCACATTTTATTAATTTCAATCATTTTCTATTATTCATTTCATTAATCACTAGCACTAGAATTTTCTAGATTTTTTCACTCATACACTTCTAGAGGCGCTGCTTTTTTTCTTTGTTTGTCATTTATATATATATACACACATACACACACACACACAGAGCCAGTCACACACACACACACACACACAGCCAGTCACACACACACACACACACACACACACACACACACACACACACACACACACACACAATGCAGTGCATTTGGGGTTTAAACTTGCTAAGCCTGTGTATAGCATTATTTGAGTGTTGGTGTGATCTGCAACGTTTTCCAAAGCTAGGATAGTTCTATCCATTAATGTGTTCAGCGCTGGATACCTTTCCATCATACTTTATGGCAAAGTCAAAGCAGTACAGTAGCTTGCAAATAGTTTGCCTTTCCATAATGCTTTAAGAAGAACTTGTGTGACTTGGTTGCCCTTGATAAAGTTGCCTCATCATTTTGTGCCAAAAAAACAAAACATTAACATAAAAAATAAAATATATACGTATTAAAATAATATCCAAATATTCATATATGTAACATATGCATAACACAACATTAATTTGTTATGGGTGTTTCTCATATACAACAGAATATTGGAAATGCAGAGTTATAGATCTCATCATAAGTGCAATGGTTGTACTTCCCAACTGATAATATTATACAAATTCATAAGCGTAATCCTCTATCAGGGGATTCCATGACGGTCTTATAATGTGATTTATCATATGTAAGTAAATTGATAGGTGATAATTTTTGATCTTGTAAACATATGTCATGTTTAAGGAAGACCCATAGCATTTTTATTCTTTTTGATGTAGATATGCATAGTGTGTGTGTGTGTGTGTGTATTTATGTGTGCGTATATATGTATATGTACCATTAGTAACCTGTTCAAATGAGTAGTGCAAATCTAGATTTCCTAGATACATTTCTGTTGCAGATTTTCTTTAGGATTTGATTATATTCCTAGTGAATCTCCTCTGCAAGCACGCGCTCTTTCAGATGAATGTCTCATCAATATGATTAGGATCACATCCTTCAGCCTAGTCTATTTACACAATCTGTTCTGACAGCTCTGAGTCTAGTAGTCCCTAAAGGGAATGTTAGATACCACCCTATCATTTTATTCAAATCATATTTTGCATGCTGCACTTTAAGGGTAATTTTATTGCCCTGTGGTGTTATTTTCCAGACATTCAAAACACATTGAAACATTTCTAGCAGGACAGATATGCTCGTTTTTCATTTCAGTATTTTCCAGAAACTGATTTTTTGAGGGGCATTGGGGACACAACTGGCTTGGGTCTAATATTGTATGTATCTGTGGCCCCCATTTGGTTTGATTGTCTCTCATGAATTTTAAATGCAGACAGCATTATGTAGCGAATGCAAATTGCATTAAATATGTCAAGAAATTGTATTAAAAGATACTATAGAAATAATGAACTTCACAGTTCCAATGTAAAAGATATGCTTTGTAAATTGCTAATGTGTTCAATGTAAAAAGTGTATGATCCTGTAAATGAAAGATGTTATGTTATTGATTGCATAATATGATATATAATGATATATGATATGATTATATGATATGATGAATGCTTGATTATTTTACTAGTTCACATCATGTAGTAAGTATTGGGTAAGTAGACATTTTTAAATGTTTATATCTGGCTGATTTATACTTAAAAAATGGTAACGATCACATACATATATAGTCAAATCATTTGTTGACATTAGTTTATAAACACAGTAAGCTGAGACATGGGAGGAGTTTGATTTAGTCTAGCTACTCCACTTTGTGTGCGCTGAACAGGACTTGCACAGCTGGAGCTTTAGAAGTAACAGTGTTGTATCCTTAATCCTTTCCCTCCTGCCTCTACCACAGGGGTGGTCCGAAATCATTTGGTCCGGCCACTGGGAATCAAGCCTGCAAGAAAGGTTTAAAAAAAAAAAAAAAAAAACCTCCCCCTCTCCTTATTGGCTGCCCGTGTTGTCACTCTGCCAAGATTTTTTTTTTGGCCCGCCTCTTCCTACATGGAGCAAGTGTAGGGTGCAAGCCGGGCCTCCCCTTCCCTCAGCACTGCCCCCCTCCCTTCTCTCTTCCAGTAATGCCGAGCTTCTTAGGCTCCGCCCCTCTGTCCCTCCCTTTAGGCTCCGCGGGCCTGCCAGCCTCATCTGCACTGGCTACCTATGCTTCTCCAGCAGCCCATCCACGGGCCCCAGGTAACCCACATGCCCCCTTATACCCGCTCCCTGGCACCTTACCCACCCCAAGGGGGGAGAGGCCTTATTTTTGTGTGTGTTTGCAGAGGTGGGCTTATTATGTGTGTGTGTGTGTGTGTGTCTTTGTGTGTCTGTCTGTCTCTGTGTCACTGTGTGTGTCACTGTGTGTGTGTGTCAATGTCACTGTGTGTGTGTCACTGTCACTGTGTGTGTCTGGCACTGTAACTGTGTGGGAGTGGGGCTTGGGGGATGAGGGGGAGGGGGTATAAGATGCTTGGGGGATAGAAGAATGAGTCTGCGGAGGGAGAGACACCTCACTGCCATCTCTCCTCCTCCTCCCCACACCGGGCAGCAGCTGCGGAGGAGGGCACCTGCTCCACAGTGCCGCAGTGTAAGATGAGAGGGAGCTATGCAGGGCCCTGACAGGGGAAGGGCAGGACGGCCCTGGGGCACCACCAGGCCTGACGCCTAATCCCAGCATCATTGGTCTCGTTGACTTCAATATATGTTGTATGATTAACTTTTGCAGACACCCCCCCAATGATCTGTGCCCCATAAAATGACTCAGTGTGATCTAAGCTGTCAGACCGTCCCTCATGCATCTCAAATTTTCACTTCTTGCAGCTGATGGTCATTCTTGTTTAGAGAGTGTCTGAAAGTGAGTGAGAGAGTGAGTGTATGAGTGAGAGGGTCTGAGAGTGTGTGATTACCCCCCCTGCTCCGATTTGTGTGTGCGTGAGAATACAGACGCCAACCCACAGTCAATCATAGTCACCCACCACCCGTGTCAGTCAGTCAGTCACCCAAGTGTCAGTCAGTCAGTCACACAAGTGTCAGTCAGTCAGCCACCCAAGTGTCAGTCAGTCAGTCAGTAACCCACAGTGTCAGTCAGTCACCCACCCAAGTGTCAGTCAGTCACCCACCCAAGTGTCAGTCAGTCACCCACCCAAGTGTCAGTCAGTCACCCACCCAAGTGTCCAGTCAGTCAGTCACCCAATGTGTCATGTCATTCCCACCCAAGTGTCAGATCAGTCACCCCAAGTGTCAGTCAGTCCCCAAGTGTCAGTCAGTATCACCCACCCAAGTGTCAGTCAGTCAGTCACCCACCCAAATGTCTCAGTCAGTCACCCACCCAAGTGTCAGTCAGTCAGATCACCCACCCAAGTTCAGTCAGTCACCCAAGTGTCATTCAGTCACCCACCCAAGTGTCAGTCAGCACCCACCCAGTGTCAGTCACCCACACCAAGTGTCAGTCAGTCACCCATGTCAGTCAGTCAGTCACCCAAGTGTCAGTCCAGACAGTCACCCAAGTGTCAGTCAGTCAATCAGTCACCCGTGTCAGTCAGTCAGTCAGTCACCCAAGTGTCAGTCAGTCAGTCAGTCACACAAGTGTCAGTCAGTCACCCAAGTGTCAGTCACCCACCCAAGTGTCAGTCACCCACCCAAGTGTCAGTCAGTCACACACCAGTGTCATCAGTCAGTCCTCAGTCCACCAAGTGTCATCAGTCCCATTTACACTACAATTCCAGTCCCCAGTACCCAGGCAGTCATCAGCCCCACAGTGTCAGTCCAGTCCACCCACCTAAAGTGTCCGTCAGTCACCCACCCAAGTGTCAGTCCAGTCACACCACCACAAGTGTCAGTCAGTCACCCACCCAAGTGTCAGTTAGTCACCCACCTAAGTGTCAGTCAGTCACCCAAGTGTCAGTCAGTCACCCAAGTGTCAGTCAGTCAATCACCCACCCAAACCTGGAAAACCAGTTGCGAGTAGCAACAACACCAATACCAGCTAACATCACACGTCTAACCAAAGAGAAGCAGTTCCAGCCATCACATTAGGGGTGAGTTAATTAAATGTTTGACCAAATATAGCAGGCTAATTTTTAAGTTGATAATTTTGTATGGCCCACGAATGGTGTTATAAATATCCAAATGGCCCTTGGCAGAAAAAAGGTTCCCCACGCCTGCTCTACCACAACACACCTATCATCTGTCACATAGCTAAGAGCATCCCAGCTACCTCCTCCATGGAAATCAGCTTCTAGAAAGATGCTCAACTTTTTTCTCCTCCTTAGCTTATGTTTCAACTATCCCTTCCTTTTACATTGTAAGCTATTTGGAGCAGGGTTCCCCTTACCTGTGGTCCCACTGTTTGTTAATGTTGTTATGTAAGTGTTATTGTCTTCACCTTCTCATTGTACTGCACTGCGGAATATGTTGGCTCTTTAAAATCGGTAATTAAAGACGTTATTTTTTCTTCATTTAACGGGGATCTTCAAAGCTAATGATATGCATTAATAAGGTCCATTAGCATAACCCCCATCCTTATGTTACCTGTATGAACAGGGATTATCATAGTGCGGTGACTCGTTTTCCAATACACTGCACATGTGCATTGGTCAAACGTTCAGGCACGTTATTAAGGCAGTGCTATTAACAGAGACGGTGGACGTTAGACAAGCCCCCTGAAGAAGTCCTTTCAGACAAAACGCATTGAGGCAATCTTCTAGAGCCAGCTGCTGACTATCTACAGACTTTGAGGATCTGTCTGAAGCTCTGTAACCCCTCAGTGTGGTATTCCTGGGTGCATGGCCAGCACTAGGTTTTACTGAGAGTGGGGTTACATGTTTTGGACTACCTTGGGTTAATTTTATGTTTTCAGCTCTGTAAGTGCTTTTTATTTATATAAAGTTTGTTCTACCTTTTCCTACATCCTTTTCCTCTTTTTGCCTGGGATTTTCCCTGTGATTCCAGATGACATAAAAAGTTGGTTACTTTAACAACCTATAGGCGTATTACTTATACACACAATGTGAGTTGATAAACTATATGGTTATAGAAATTATATCTATATATACAGTATTACACTATGTGTGTTTATTTCTCTATATCCGCATAATATCCTGCTGCCTGTAAGCCTGGGAGAAATTGGAAATATCCTGCCGTCAGAGACCATATAAGAAGTATCCTGGCTCCTGACATTTCCCTACTTCAGTTTGGTTAAACTGATTAACCGAGATGCCTGTTTTTCCTTACTAAATGTGAGTGCATTACCATCTCTATCTATATTGAATACATACAGAATTACACTATTGTGTTTTCTCTCTTATTTCTATTTTTATATCATCTGGATGTGAGTGCGCATTGGATCCTCCTATTCTACGCCATCCCTAGTGGTCGAAGAACCCACTTATCAACCTCTGCTGCACCCACCAGTTTCTGCCTACATCTTTAAATTGGGACTATAAGTATCCTATTTATATTCACAGTATTTCTTTGCGCTCGTTTTCTTGTTTATACTCAATTAGGTAACAGACGTTATTTTTTCTTCATTTAACGTGGATCTTCAAAGCTAATGATATGCATTAATAAGGTCCGTTAGCAAAACCCCCATCCTTATGTTATATGTATGAACAGGGATGATCATAGTGCTGAGACTCGTTTTCCAATACACTGCACATGTGCATTGGTCAAACTTTCAGGCACGTTATTAAGGCAGTGCTATTAACAGAGACGGTGGACCATAGCGCAAGGTGAGAAAAGCGGTTGCCTTGCAAGGTCTTCAATTGACAACTTTTTTTTTAGATATACAGCTTGCTAGACGTAGATCTGGCCGCAAAATGTGCACATGCACACAAGACAGTCAGAGAAAGTTAAATTGTAACAGAGAACTCTATATTGTTGCTAGAAAAGCACAGTCAGCAATGCAAGTTTCGTAAATGAAATGCTGCATTATTACCATGGCATGGTCCATATTACTCTCCCTCCTCCTGGCTGGATCCAACTTCTGCCCGACAAGACGAGGGAGCTGGTGAGTCCCCGGACCGGCAGGACTGCTCCTCACCCCAAGTTAAGTGTGTCTGTGTGTATTCTGACAGGGGGGTGAGTGGTGAGTGGGGTGTCTCACCTTCTCCGGAGCTTCTCTCCTCCTGCAGCGTTGTGTTGTCATGGTGACCCAATGCCAAATGCCACTGAGACGTCACATGGCGATACGTTGTCATGACTGCGCATCACTGCAGGAGGAGAGCTGCTCTTCTAGGAATTACCCAGGCCAGCAGGTACATACCATCTACCTCTAACTACTTCCATCGGAGGTGCCCCACTGCTAGCGTGCCGCCTTGGACCTTGCAAACTCTAAGGCCGAGGCTGACTTTCATGTGTGTGTAGCCAGGTCCCCCTCTCGCACTCACCCCCTCCTTCCCCGTTGCGAGCGCGCGTTGCGGCCGGTTGCTATGACGCGATCGGGCCGGTTGCCGAGGCCGCGATCGTGTTGCTGGGGTCCCCGGCGGCCGGTGAGAAGGGCGCCGCCATACATAGGGCTGTTGCGCATGCGCAATGGCAGTGCACAGCGCGGGAGGCCCCAGACAGCTCGCGCATGCGCGAGAATAGACTGCCAGCCCCCAGGGTGCATAGGGGCAGAGACACATGACCCCAGGGAGCCAATAGGGCTGAAGTATGGCCCTGCAGGAAGATAGATACATTTCGCGGGGTTTTGCAGCCACGCAGTCAGTCAGGATCCGGACCAGCTAGGGGTAAGAGGTGGATGCAGGGGTCAGTGACCCTCTGCATTAGGCCAGCAGCCCCCAAGGTCCCAGTTAGGTCCTGAGCCACCTAGTAGCTTGTGGAGCTTAGGGACAGGCCCTAGATAGGGACACTGCCCCATTAATTGGTTGCTTAGTCAGGGACACAGTGCTGAATCCGTGCGGCCCTGCGAGGTGGGTTCTGGGCTCAGAACACTACCAAAGACCCTGGGACTAAGGTGATATTATCTGCGCTGGAATTCACCCAACGCGGTGTGGAGGACAATGTCGGATCGGGCGGATCTCCAGTGATATCGCGGTACCCGTGGCTGGAGCCCGGGCAGGTAACCTGCAACTCACGTGCACCAACCAGGCCTATCACCAGACATAGTGGCTGCGCAGTCACACATACACATGCACAGTGGTATTTGACTTTGGGGGTGCGAGACATTTGGGTGGGGGTTACTGGACACGGGGTGGGATCACTCTGTGGGAGGTTAGCGTCCGCCGTGACGCCTAGAGTGGTTAGCGTCCGACGTGACGCCCAGAGTGGTTAGCGTCCGCCGTGGCGCAGTGTGGTTAGCGTCCGCCGTGGCGCACTTGGTTAGCATCCGCCGTGGCGCATGGAGGTTGTGTTGATATGTGATGATATACGTTATAATATGCAGTAAAGACAGTCCTGTTTTATATTGCTCGCTTTGTGTGATTGTTTCCTGTGAGGGCCTTCTTCCACTCCGTTGGGATCCCTCCCAGGTGGAGGCATTGCACCACGAGATGTATAGCATGCATGTACCCCAGGTTCCCCAAGCGGAGGCTTAGGCTCCTGAGAGCCACACAGGTTGCACAGAAGGTAGTAGCGGTCATATTCATAGGGAATACCCGTTACATTTGGAGGCGCTGCTGAGATAGTCCTGGGGTGCCCCACTTTGTAGTTACCGTTACCCTGTCAGTCAGCATGTCTGCGCTCACGCCCAAACAAGTGGCCGACTGGGCCGAAAAGCTAGGAGAGCTCCTGCGACACGTGGTCGCCGTAGACGAGGTGCCTGCTGATGTCTCCATGTTTACTGTCTGCATCGCAGTGAGGACATTACCTGGTCTGGCGGGCGCCCGCCTCATCAGCAAGCACTATAACATTGACCGGCAAGAGAACACCCTATTGCTAGCCACTGAACAAGCTATACTTCCTGATAGAGGCCCACGAGTAGTGTATCTACCAGAGACTTTACCGCAAGGGTGCCCTCTAATTTACCCCGGAACCGTTTCCAGTCACGTCACTTCCCTTCCCAGACATGAGGGTTGGGACGACAGAGATATGGCCGCCAGTACACCCATCCGATCAGATATATCCCTACCCAGAGTGACCTTCTCTTCTGATGCTAGGCAAGGGGCCACCAGCTGGGCCGGTAGTCCGCCAACATCACCGGTTACTAACAGGTCCGTGAACAGTTCTACCCCAACCCCTAACAGGCAGCGAGCAGCGATAGCCAGTGGCTCCGACAATGATGGCTCTCTGCTAGGAGTGACATTCCCGCCGCTTGTGGAAGCGATAACTACGTCCGCTCAAGCCCAAAATTATAGGAAATTGAAGGCGTTCTCAGGAACGGTTCCTGTCCCCACAGGCGAAGAAAGTATCGATTCTTGGAAGGAGCACACCCTCAAGGTGATCGACGAATGGCCCTGCTCTGAAACGGTCAGACGGCAGAGAATCCTGGAAAGCCTACGACCCCCAGCGGCCACCATGGTCAGTGCACAGCGTGACCAAGACCCTGATCTCTCTGCTCACCAGATGGTAGACTTGTTAGTCCAGATCTATGGCAAAGAGGAAGAGGAGAGCGAGCTGTGGTTCAAATATTACGCTCTCCGACAGAAGGAGAAGGAAGACCTGTCCGACTTCCTGCAACGCATCCAGCTGGTCCTGTGGAAATTGCGAACTTGCGGCCTCATCCTATCTTCAGAGATGGACGAATATCGGCGCAAGCAGTTCCTCCGAGGGGCCATCCCCACGCATCACATCGTGATCATGATCAGGTGCTCACTAAAGGAGGGACCTCCCCCTACCTTCATGGACATTCTGGGGATCGTAAAAGGGCATGAGGCCTATACCAAGCTGCATGCAGGCACCAAGGTCAGAGATCCTCCGGCCAGTGACACCCCGGGAGCCTCCGCTCGCCGGACCAAGACACCTGTCAAAGAGGAAGATGCGCCACCCAAGTCGCCATCAACAAAAGGGCGGGCTTCGGGGAGATCCTCCCCCACTTACCCAAGACGACTGGACCTCAAAGACGTCGTCTGCTATAACTGTGGACAGAAAGGCCATTTCTCTAGAGAGTGCCCTAATGGAGTCACCCTAGAAAAGGAAACGCCCCGTAAAGGAAGCTCGGCCAGGGCTATGATCTGTCAGAGGCAGACCTCAGAAGCCAAAACCACCGAGGCCACCCCCACGCCTTCCGAAGCCCCTCCTGACCTGAGCCCAGGCGAAGGAACTCCAGGGGGAGATGGTTACTGTCAGGTGGGCCCTTCGGCCATCGTACGTGTGGTAGTAGAGGGAGTCTATGCTGCTGCTCTATTGGACACCGGGTCTCAAGTGACCATAACATACCGGCACTTCTACGACCAGCACCTGAAGCATTGTCCCCTGCGGTCGGCGGAACATATGAAGGTGAGGGGGTTGAGCAACGAGGATTACCCTATCGATGGGATTGTGAGCGTTCAACTGGAGATACTTCAATTGAATACCGGCAAGAAACATCCCATGAATGTGGAGGCAATGGTGTGCCCAAAGCCTCAAGGACAGTGTCAGTACCCGGTCATCCTGGGGACAAATACGGATATAGTACGAGCTGTAATCAGAGCCTACTTGAAGGAGACTAATGAATTTCCAATGGCCAATACACTCCTGGATCCTGTACTGAGAGAGGAGTGCAACCGAGTATATGCCCTAGAGCATCACGGGGACCTCTACAATTGTCAACGCGGACTGACGACCATTTCACCAGGGGGAGTGAAACGCCTGGCCATCTGGTGCTGTTATCCGGATCGGGAGGAGACCGATCATCTGTTCTCTCTGGAGAGTGACCCTGAGGAAGAGATCCAGAGAGGATATAGGGTAATACCTGAAGTAAGAGAGTGGACGACCCGAATTCCTCTCCGAACCCATGTGTATATTCAAAACATCTCTCCATTTCCAATGGACATCGATGTAGGACAAAGTCTGGGCAGTATATATCCCGTCAGCCCGGTAGAAACAGCGCCCCAGGTGAACGCCGCTGCAGTAGGTGAGCAGTTAGTCGACCTGGACTTCAACTTCGGAGACTCGACTCTGCCAACTGAGTGGAAGGGTCGACTGACGGCCAAGCTGAGGGAAAGAAGAACAGTATTTTCTACCAGCGAGATGGATGTGGGCCGCAGCCGCAGAGCCCAACACACTATTAGGCTGAGTGACGCCACTCCGTTCCGTGAACGCTCTCGTCGTATCGCCCCCAGGGATGTGGACGATGTAAGGGATGTCCTGGAGGAGATGAAGACCGCTGGAATACTGACGGAGTCACGGAGTCCTTATGCATCACCCATAGTGGTAGTAAGGAAGAAGAATGGATCTGTAAGATTGTGCGTCGATTATCAAACTCTGAATAATCGTATGGTACCTGACCAATACAATCTACCTCGTATTGAAGAGATCCTGAATGCTCTGAACGGGAGCCAATGGTTTAGTGTGCTCGATTTGCGATCTGGGTACTACCAGGTACCCATGAGTGAAGAGGATCAGGAAAAGACTGCCTTCGTCTGTCCTCTGGGCTTCTACCAGTTTACACGTATGCCCCAAGGTATATGTGGAGCCCCTGCTACCTTCCAGCGGCTGATGGAAAAGACAATAGGGGACATGAACCCTCGGGAGTGTCTGGTTTACCTGGATGACATCATTGTCTTCGGAAAGACCTTAGAAGAACACGAGGAGAGGCTGCTGAAGGTTATAGATCGTCTTGGCCAAGAAGGATTGAAGCTATCACTCGACAAGTGTAGGTTTTGTCACACCTCAGTGACCTACGTGGGACACATCGTGTCTGCTCAAGGGATTGCTACTGATCCAGCCAAGGCAGAAGCGGTGGTGAACTGGCCGCGTCCCGATAATGTCACGGAACTGCGGTCCTTCCTCGGTTTCTGTGGGTATTACCGTCGGTTTGTGGAAGGGTACTCTAGTCGAGCTAAACCCCTGAACAATTTTCTGAAGATATACCCTGAAGATACTGGGAGAAAGGCCACGTCGGCCCGTCAACCGTTTGGCGATAAGTGGACGCCTGAGTATGAACGGGCCTTCCTGAACTTGAAGAAAAGCCTGACTGAAGCACCAGTGCTTGCATATGCTGACCCAGAACAACCATATGTCCTGCATGTGGATGCCAGTCTCAATGGACTGGGCGCTGTCCTGCATCAGAAGCACCCCGAGGGTCTTCGGCCTGTAGCCTACATCAGCCGCAGTCTGACACCCAGTGAGCAGAAATATCCGGTACACAAGTTAGAGTTCCTGGCTCTCAAATGGGCGATCACGGAGAAACTTCATGATTACCTCTATGGTGTTACGTTTGAGGTAAGGACCGATAACAATCCCCTCACGTACATCAATACTTCCGCCAAATTGGATGCAGCTGGACACCGATGGCTGGCGACACTATGTAACTACCGATTCTCCCTGAAGTACAAGCCAGGGCCTTTGAACGTTGGGGCCGATGCTCTATCATGACGACCAGGATTGAGTGCCACCCCTGATGATGATGAATGGGAAGAGATCCCTGGACCTGGGATGCGAGCAATGTGTAGTATAGCGGCCGTCATCAATGATCAGGTAGCCTTCTCTGAACTAAGAGTTGCCGATTCGTTAGGGTGCCAGTCGCAGGCGATCCCTGCTGCCTACTGCGATCCCGCAGGAATGAACATAACCCATGACAAAGTCATAAGATGGAAAGACTTAGTGGACTATCAATTAAGAGATCCAGTAATCAGCATAATCCGGCAAGCCGTTCAACGGAAGAACCCCGCTCTATTGAAGAGTGCTCCCCGAGATCTGGTCGCGTTACTCATGCGTGAGGTGGACAAGTTCGAGATAGATAATTGTTTGCTCTATAGGGTAGTCCAATATCATAACCACCCTGATAGGCGACAACTAGTTCTACCCCAAAACTTGAGATATATGGTGTTGAAGTCTCTACACGATGAACACGGGCATCTCGGTGTAGAGAAGACTTTTGGGCTAGTCCGAGACCGGTTTTTCTGGCCCAAGATGCGGGAAGCGGTGGAACACCACTGCCGCTGTTGTTCCCGGTGCGTTCAACGCAAGACGTTGCCTACCCGAGCCGCTCCCATGGCCCATCTTAAGAGTTCTGGTCCAATGGACCTGGTGTGTATGGACTTCCTGTGTATCGAACCTGATAGTCGAGGAATCGGTAATGTGCTGGTCATCACGGACCATTACACCCGCTATGCACAGGCCTTCCCCACAAAAGACCAGAAGGCTATCACGGTCGCGAAAGTTCTATGGGAAAAGTTCTTCGTTCATTACGGCCTTCCAAACCGACTTCACTCCGACCAAGGGCGAGATTTTGAGAGTACTCTGATCCGAGAATTACTTAAAAGGCTGAGCATCGCCAAATCCCGGACGACTCCGTACCACCCTGAAGGAGATGCCTTGCCTGAACGATTCAACAGGACCCTGTTGGACATGCTTGGAACCCTGAAGGGAACGCAGAAAACAGAATGGAGTCGTCATGTAGAAACTTTGGTACACGCGTACAACTGTACTCGCCATGAGTCCACTGGATTCTCCCCGTACTTCCTCATGTTTGGGCAGGAGGCCAGACTCCCAGTAGATGTGCGTCTCCGAGTATCAACGGATGGGATACCCAATACCACTCATTTCAAGTACGTGCAAAGGCTAAAAGACAGTCTGCAACAAGCTTACCAACAGGCTGAGAAGTCTACAGCCAAACTGAATGCTGGTAACAAGAGACGATATGAATAAAGTCAAGTATCGAGAGTTACGTCCTGGGGATGCTGTGTTACTTCGTAATTTGCTAATCCACGGAAAACATAAACTGGCGGACCGGTGGAGAGATGGCGTATATGAGGTAGAGTCACAGATGCCCGGCCTCCCGGTCTATCGCATCAGAGACACCGATGGCAAGGTAAAGGTTTGGCATCGTAATCACCTTCTCCCCATCCCCCAAGTGGGAGACGAAGAAGAGGAACTACAGGCCACACCGCTCAACGGTGAGTTCGATCTATCAGAGGTGGGCCAAGAGACTGTAACTAACGAGTCTCACTCTGAAACTCCGGAAGACCCTATGGAGGGACCCTCTCAAAGGGACCATTCCACAGAAGGGGCATCTCCCGAAGGAGCTACAGGTAAAGGGCCCCGCAGGCCAATGCCTACTAAGGTGGCACCAACAGGCCAGCCTTTGGATCCACAGAGCCCGTGCTTTGTACCCTCAGAGACATTTCTCCCCTCAAGGGAAGAGGCTAGACCTCAGGACTATGCTTATTACTCCCCTGAGGGAGTTGCCGAAGAACAACTCCGACGGAGTCAATGAGTCAGGTACCCGCCAACTCGGGTTACCTACGATCAAATGGGGGCACCCCATTATGAGGCTCAGCAGTGTTCTCGTAGTAAGATACAATCTGTGATAGCGATGCTCATCGAGTTATGCAATATCGTTTAGAGTTACCTGTGCTAAATTATATAGTTACTGCATTTTTTTATTATATAATTTTTGTACATTGTTGGGAAGTTATGTGGTCCAAGCGAGGACGTTGGAGTTTTCACCAGGGGGAGGATGTAGCCAGGTCCCCCCTCGCGCACTCACCCCCTCCTTCCCCGTTGCGAGCGCGCGTTGCGGCCGGTTGCTATGACGCGATCGGGCCGGTTGCTATGGCACGGTCGGGCGGTTGCCGGGGACGCGATCGGGCCGGTTGCCGAGGCTGCGATCGCGTTGCTGGGGTCCCCGGCGGCCGGTGAGAAGGGCGCCGCCATACATATGTAAAACAACCTCTCATGTTGGTAGAATTGTTAGTAGTGAAAGTCTGGTCCTTGTTTGGAGATACACACCCTACCTGTAAGGGAGGGCTACGTACTCCAACAAAGAGGAGTCTATAATATGCAAACTGCTCTTACCCAGGAAAAGGAGAGAAAAAGGAAGAGACATGTAAATCTGTGTTCAAATACGCAGACGCTATTCAGAAAAGAGTGGATTTCATTTAGGATGTAAAATAGAAGGTGTGGGTTTGGTGAGAAGAATGAACAAAATGAGCCATACTACTCTTATGTTCATTATTTATCTACTCTCGCATCAAATGCAAAACAATTTCATATCCAGAGCAGACAGGTTGATAAACTAACTTTTTTTTTTTTTTTAATTATTGCTACACACGATTAATCAAATAAAAAGAAATGCAACTAAATCCTTGTTATTCTCCTTAATAAAGCTGATGCTGTGTCCACCCACCCCAGTCTGCAACCTGGAAACTTTGAGGAGCGTAAAATGCCTTTTGTAACCTATCCTCTTCTTCTGCACTTGAAAATCTCACAATTCGTGATATCATTTTCTGATTACTGTATTCCTTCTATCTGCACGAAAACTGATTTTAACATGTCTTTCAGTACAGAATTTCAAACATGATGTGCAGCAACTTATTCGTAATTATTTACTGTCTGATCACAATACCAAAGTGCATATTAGTGTTTAAAAAAATGTATTTTATTCGTTTTAATTATTATCGAAAAAACCTACAATGGACTATATTCCAATGTTAAGTATATTTTTGAAGAGACAGTGTAATGTTAAGACATGTAAGCCAATTTAGGAGCAATCAGCAAGATCACTAGCCTGGAAAGGTGAGTCTTCATTTAAAGTGAGCAGTACTGGCAAATGCAATTACGATCAATTAAATCACAGGTCCCTGCGGTTTAGTCCACAGCCCAAACATTAGGCTTTGATAAAAGTAACTTACAAATAAATAGGAGGTCTCTTGTAGGAAAATGCAGAGTAATGGATTAACTGTTTGCATTGTAAACACAACAAAACGGAGGAAACAACAATATTTAAGATGTAAGCAATTAGACAAGATTTTTCCGATAGACTTTATTTTACATGATATTTGTTAAACTAAATAACTTCGGTATTGCAATGATTGGGCAGCAGCTGTCCAAACAGTTAACACATATATAATACTGCTTCTTAATTTCACTATTCACGATTTATGAAAGTGCTAAGTCTTATGGTTATTAAAATGGTTCAGTCTTATATGTTGACAATGTTAAATCCTATGTTACTAAAATGGCAGTCTCATGTTTGACTTGGTTTAACATTCATAACATATACACAATGCAACAATGTTGAACAAGATAGCAAAGGTTTCTAATAAAATGTTCAAAATCATAGATAATTTTTTGTAAGACACTTAATTACTGGTCAAAACGTTTAAACATTTCCTATATTTAGTGTTTTATGTCTCCATTTTAAAAAGTACAATGATACCGGTTAAAAAACAATGGGGAACTTCAATTCTAAACGTATATATAATAATAGATATATATAATAGATATATATAACAACACACACACACATATATATATACACACCACATACATACACACATACATACACACATACATACACACATAAGTATTTGACATCCAATGTAGATAAGTGCTTTCAAACGAAACACAAAAGCTAACTAAAATTATAAACGAGCTGCATTCTTATGGTAAAATATAAGCAGATACTTGAAAGTTCTCACACTGTTTAATAGAAAACTAAGTGCCTGACTGGCCCCAATTAACACTGTGATTATAAGGCATTCCTAAACTGTGGTGTCAGACACCAAATTGTGAATAAATGTATCTAATTAATCCTTCGGGATGACATTGATAAACAAGTATATTTAAGAAAGATCAAGGTCTGGGCCATGAATGCTGTTACATTTTATCAGAAAGGTTAACTTGCCCTATTTTGTTCTTAAAATAATGCAATTTAAGTAGGCCACTAAATCAGGGTGTAAAGCGAACTCACAAGCAAGATGCTGTTCCCACTAATTACAGATGATTCTTCTGTACTCCAGATGAGAAATCTCATTAAACTGTACATGAAGGGCAAGGAAAGAAACCTTTATTTGAAGATACAGATCTACAGAAGGCGGAAAATACATATATTGTATTAAACAAATGACCGATTTCCGATGTTAATTTTAAGTTCCTTTTTGCTGTTACCTTTTTCATTTTAATAAGATTATCCTAAATTTAAAACCGTACCCGGTGTTGTAGTGTGAAGAGTGGCATCATTAGCCAGAAAGGATCAGTTTTAAAATGTACGAATGCATTAAAATCAGCTTAAACAACAAAATGCATCAAGAACTTACTTTTTTGTGAAGTTTTTATCCTTAAAAATCGAGGACAAGTAAAACCTCATTGAGATGTTTTTTTAATTTAATTTAGAAAATATCTACATTTTCTAGTATATTGTAGTCTGAGCTCAATTATTGATGTTTACTAATTATTCTTTAAAACAACAGGATTTTTAGGGAAACGGCTGCTTTTGCATTGCATATTGACTTTCACCTCACTCAAAGCATAGATAAATGAAAAAAATCTACCTGAGCTCAGTGGTTCTTAAATTTGCCCCATTTTGATGCCTGTTTAAACAAACCACACCATTTATTTGAAGCCATCTTACATTTCTTCTGCTTTCAATTTTGTCAAAGTGCTCAGCACAGACATGAATACTGGAGCAAGCACAGATACATTGTTGTAACCAATAATTCACACAGGGCAAAGCTGTAGTTTTCAAAAGGTAAACGAAGAAAAATAATGTAATATTTCAAAGAAAATGCTGAAAACCATTAAATAGCTTATATGATTTACTGACCCCCTCCAACCCTGTTTTAAACTACTTTGTACAATGTGAACTTTTGGCACATAGATAGTGCCCAAAGTAATACTAATGCCAGCTACTTGCTACTAAAGGGTGAAAGACATTTGAGCAGCGAACAAACCTCCCTGCTAAAAAATATGCTTAGTTGTAATAGAATAATTTTATTTTGATGCTGGTGATGCTTTTGCAATACAAATCTGTTAAAATCAAATGGAAAACGTGCATACATTTGAGTAGGATACTTTGTATATACTGTATATAATGTATAAATGAGCACATCAATCATTTATACAGAATTTGAGATCTGAGATTCTGTTTAAATATTTAAAAATGTGTTTACAAGAAGTAGAATACATTGACAGTTACCTTTCGTTTTCAAGTATGTCCTGGCATAGAGTTATGATGACAAATAATACATAAGTGAACAGGGTATACATTATATACAAGACATTATATGCACAGTTAAAGATAATATATATTATAGCCGCATATAACAGTTACAGGCCAGATTAAAATGTGAGACAGCTTAGTTTTAAAGAACTTAGACTGGGGTGGCTGTGATTGGCTGTTCCAGTTTTGGGGTGCACGGTAAGAGAAGAGGAGTGGACGGGATCACTTGCTGAACCTTGGGAACATGAACAGTGTTTTGGAGTCAGATGTAGATGATAAGTGCTGCATGTGGTAGGGGTGAGGAGCTGTTCAGGTAGACGGGTAGCTTGCCCAGAAAGTATTGAAGGCGAGACAGGAGAGATGAGCTTTCACCTAGACTTGAGTGATGACCAAACTAGTCTTTGGAATTTCACAGTGATGTGTGCTGTAGTTGCATTAGAGAACAAAACTTCATATTGAATTGTAGAGGGTATCAAGTTTGCTAAGATGGGTTTGGGGTGCCGAGCCATATACTATGTCCCCATAGTCAAAATGGCTGTGCAATATGTTCTGAACCGCAGACTTTGGGAGGATTTGTTCCATAAAGTACACATAGTTTGGAAAAGGTTTTGGATTTGTGAGGGCATCAATGTGCATCCCAAATTGTTAAATGTGAGTTAAACCATATGCCTAAGTATTTAAAACTAGTAACAGCAGTTAGGGAGGTTTTAGTTTTGTTTTGATCTGGAGCTCAGTCATTGGAAGCTTTAAAAATGTAGCCTTGGTCCCAAATACCATTGTTACAGTCTTGTCAGTGTTTAAAAACAGTTTGTTTTGGGGGTGGGTATATTGAACTTGTTGTGTGACAATATGCAAGATCTTCAACCCATTCTCTCCACTCCTATCTGGGTTTTGGTCTCTCTATGCGACGATCAGTCATTGCAGAGGCCGAGATTCAAATTACAGCGTGAAAAAAAACCCACACACACAGGAACATTTCATAACCTTAATTTCCATATTCATTACAGATTGTAAACTAGCAGGAGCAGGGCCCTCATTACCTTGTGTATCGTTGGCGCTAGTTTGTCCTCATTTTGTATCTCATTTTGTTTATGTAATATATAACTCGACCCATTGTAACGCCGCTGCGGAATAGTTGGCACTTTACACAATAAGAATAATAATACGAATGATTTCCCACTGTGGATGGGATCCGTTTTATCATTTCCTAAAATATGGGCCTGATTGGTTTGTGCACAAAAAGGTGTGCATATTTACCATCACAAAGATATGTGCACCTAGCGGCATGATAATCATTTTTCTTTGTTTGTAGCTGATCTTACTATATGTAAGAATCATATTATTGATGTTCTTGAGGCAACAATGGGCTGTTAACCAGTGAAGGTTATGCCACTTCGGACCAGGTTGAGATTTTATTATAGGTAAAGTGTGATAATATCCAGACAGAGGCCTTATTCTATGTGAGGAGAAAACAATGCAGTAACACCCATTTATTTTTCAACATATACACCAGGAGCCAAAGAATGAGCTTTAGTTACACCCTTTGCTGCCAAGAGTGCCCGACATGCATTGCAATGCCCTCTGCAGCAACAAGGGTTGCCTCCTCTCTAGTTCATACTATTGACCCTCTCCAAATCTCAAGGAGACATCAGCAGGACTCACAATAGTAATTATATCAATATCTTGAATGCACAAGAGAGAATGTCAGTCTTTGCATCAACGTGTTCTTGATTCTGTGTATTTGTGTCAGGATGGGATCTAATTAAATAATTGTTTCATGGTTCAGTTGAAGACATTTCCCAAAGCCGTAGGAATGTAATATTTGCATGATTTTTTTCTTCCTCATTAATAATACACTGGAGCATGCCTATGTGAAAACCGACACTCAGTTATTTTTATGGTATTTTTACTCACCACACCAACCCTTGTGCAACCCCATAAATAGTCATTGATATGTTGTTTTTCTTTGATCAATGTAAGCATTTTGCTTGTGAAAAAATAGGCAAATAGAATATTAGCACATTTCACAAATATGAAGTCAGAGTAAACTGGGCCTTTTCTTTTATGGGGCATTTCTGTTCAAATTTAAACTTTATTCCATCTATGGGCGAAATTACAGATGCAGTAATCAATAAGGCTAAGGTAGGCATAGAACTTCAAAGCACCAATCTGCTCATACATTTTATTTTGTTACAGGATGGGAATTATTTATAGCACTAGTAACCCTCGTCACCTGGCTTCCTATTGGGCGGCCAATTAAATCCCAGGGGAGAAACACTGTTAACTTTACTGGTAAGAATCTCGGGAACCAAGGGGGCCCAGAGATAAATAAAATAGCACAGTGTAGCTCTGCAGGAACCCGTAGTTTGTAATGCTATAATATAAAACAAGTTAATCAAGTGGATGGCTACTATAAAAAAACAGGGCTATGGCTTTCCTGCTCCATCTAGTGG
The DNA here is from genome assembly GCA_036426205.1 of Ascaphus truei. Taxonomy (NCBI): domain Eukaryota; kingdom Metazoa; phylum Chordata; class Amphibia; order Anura; family Ascaphidae; genus Ascaphus; species Ascaphus truei. The sequence continues at coordinate 3,415 of WSYH01008104.1, read as the reverse complement.
CCAAAGTGCAGAATGATTAACATATTCTACACACAAAGCACACCAGCAAAAACTATTGTATTAATAACATATGTGGATTTAGTTAATTTTGTTATTAATTATTCTTATTATTGTTTAATTGTAAAGTGCCAACATATTCAGCAGCACGGTACAGAGATTTGGTAATTACATCAACAGAATTACATACAAATACAAATAAGGACAAACCTACAAACATAGTAATGAAAGATTTACAGCTGTTAAAACTAACATAGAACAGAAAACTTTTCTCTCGAAAACAAAGTTTCCCCCACACCCAATGATACATTCTTGTGTTTGTTTTGTTGTTTTGGACTAATATTGTTCGATTTGCAGCCAGGAAAATGTTGTCAAATTAGGCAAAAATGTATTTTTGTTTCTGTCAAATTTAGCATTTCCAAGGCAAAGCTAGGCTATTGGAAACTCAATAGCAGGAGATAGATTTAAAAAGTGGATGCATTTACATAAAAGGGCTATATTTATATACATTACATTTCATTTCTGTGTTAATTTATTCCAACAGTTTTCTTTTGCCACAGTTTTGAAGCCAGGGGAGACTCAAACTCTTGACTAAATTACCATTGGAGATTCATTATTCATTTGAGAGGAAGCAATTACATTTCCCCAAGAATAAATATCATGCACTTTGTAGTAATAAGGATTATAGCTATATACTTAATCTGCACTATTACTCTTGTGTTGTACAAAATTGTCCCCAGTTCAATAGCCAGACCACTTTCTTTCTTTTTCTTATCTCTTAATCAGGATCACAAGCATCATTGTGAAATGATCCGTGTAGTTTTTATAGGAGTAATATGATATACAGGTTTTTTTTGGGGGGGGTGCTCTTTTAATAACTAATGAATATAAGGAAGGAAAAGAGATCTGCTTTGCCGGAATAATTTCTTAGAAATAGGGCTAACAATGTACATAGCACTGTATATTACATTTGCAGGCACAATGACTCCCGACGCTGAAGATCTACACCCATTAGGGGTACATCCTCAGAAAGTTGCTAATTTTTTTAACATTTCATTATCGCAATTTAAAATATATATCCCAAAGGTGCGATTGTCCTGGCATTTTCCTTAAAAAACAGATCGATCAATTGAACGGACCTTAGGTTTAATTACTCATATGAAACATATGGTAATGAGCAGTTTATCTTACAACGGAGATCCTCAGACTTCCATGAATGTTAGCGCCTGATAATAATGCTACCATATTAGCACTTCCAAAAGCTTCCCTTACCACCACCCGGACCCTAATTATCATGAGTTACTTTTTGGAAATGCAATAAAAGCAAAGTAATGTGTATAGGACTAACACTTTTCATTACAAAAAGTTAATTGTCTATTACAGATATATATTTTGGATCATATAAGTGTCTGAAACACATCATAAAATGGATTATGGTTTTAGTGATTAAGTGAAATGTTTGTCTGAACCAATAAGGTATACACAAACACACACACACACACACACACACCACACCACACACACACACACACACCACACACACACACACACACACAACACACACACACACACAACACACACACACACACACTCATTATGCAAATCTACATCAAAAGAATACAAATGTTATGGGTCTTCCTTAAACAACTCCCAATAATAATAACCATCAATTAACTTCCATATGATAATAACAAGATTTGTATTAGTTTTTGATAACACATGTAACGGGTATTCCCTATGAATTATGACCGCTACTACCTGGTGGCAAACCTGTGTGGGGGTCTAGGAGCCTAAGCCTCCGCTGGGGAAACTGGGGTACAGCATGTATACATCTCGTGGATGCAACGCCTCACCTGGGTAGGGGATCCCAACGGAGTGGAAGAAGGCCTCACAGGAAACAATCACACAAAGCGAGCAATATAAAACAGGACTGTCTTTACTGCATATTATAACGTAATTCATCACATATCAACACAACCTCCAGCGCCACGCGGGACGTACCACACTGCGCCACGGCAGAACAACCACTGGGGCGTCACGTCGGACGCTAACCACTCTAGGCGTTCACGGCGGAAGCTAACCTCCCACAGGAGTGATCCCACCCGTGTCCGTAGTAACCCCCACCCAAATGTCTAGACCCCCAAAGTCAAATAACACTGTGCATGTGTATGTGTGACTGCGCAGCCACTATGTCTTGATGTGATAGGCATGTGTTGGTGCACGTGAGTTTGCAGGTTACTCCGCCCGGGGCTCCAGCCACGTGTGGGTACCGCGATATCACTGAGAGATCCGCCCGATCCGACGTTGTCCTCCACACCGCGTTGGGTGAATTCCAGCGCGGATAATATCACCTTAGTCCCAGGGTCTTTGGTGGTGTTCTGAGCCCCAGAACCCACCTCGCCGGGCCGCACGGATTCAGCAATGTGTCCCTGACTAAGCAAACCAATAATGGGGCGAGTGTCCCTATCTAGGGCCTGTCCCTAAGCTCCACAAGCTACTAGGTTGGCTCAGAACCTAACGGGGACCTTGGGGGCTGTGGCCTAATGCAGAGGGTCACTGACCCCTGCATCCACCTCTTACCCTAGCTGGTCCGGATCCTGACTGACTGCGGGGCTGCAAAACCCGCGAAATGTATCTATCTTCCTGCAGGGCCATACTTCAGCCCTATTGGCTCCCGGGGTTCATGTGTCTTGCCCTATGCACCCTGGGGGGCTGGCAGTCTATTCTCGCGCATGCGCGAGCGGTCTGGGCCTCTCCCGCGCTGTGCACGTCCATTGAGCATGCGCAACAGCCCAGTTGCTGGGGTCCCCGGCGGCCGGTGAGAAGGGCGCCGCCATACATAGGGCTGTTGCGCATGCGCAATGGCAGTGCACAGCGCGGGAGGCCCCAGACAGCTCGCGCATGCGCGAGAATAGACTGCCAGCCCCCAGGGTGCATAGGGGCAGAGACACATGACCCCAGGGAGCCAATAGGGCTGAAGTATGGCCCTGCAGGAAGATAGATACATTTCGCGGGGTTTTGCAGCCACGCAGTCAGTCAGGATCCGGACCAGCTAGGGGTAAGAGGTGGATGCAGGGGTCAGTGACCCTCTGCATTAGGCCAGCAGCCCCCAAGGTCCCAGTTAGGTCCTGAGCCACCTAGTAGCTTGTGGAGCTTAGGGACAGGCCCTAGATAGGGACACTGCCCCATTAATTGGTTGCTTAGTCAGGGACACAGTGCTGAATCCGTGCGGCCCTGCGAGGTGGGTTCTGGGCTCAGAACACTACCAAAGACCCTGGGACTAAGGTGATATTATCTGCGCTGGAATTCACCCAACGCGGTGTGGAGGACAATGTCGGATCGGGCGGATCTCCAGTGATATCGCGGTACCCGTGGCTGGAGCCCGGGCAGGTAACCTGCAACTCACGTGCACCAACCA
>WSYH01008103.1:0-30520 GCA_036426205.1 Ascaphus truei | reverse complement strand
TGGCAGCGTGCCAACACGCGCCAGCCAATCGGGAGAGGGGGGAGTTTTTTTTTCCCTTTGGAGAAAGCGTGCGCAGCGCGAGTTAAATATTGGCGAGCTGGGCCGCAAATATGTTCATTGTGGGCCGCATGCGGCCCGCGGGCTGCGAGTTTGACATGCTTGCTATACGAGAATAGGTCTGATGAGGAGCTGAGTAGAAAGTGTAGTCCCTCTGGCCCTGGTGCTGGGATCTCCATATGTCCACCAATGAGAACTCGTCCAGTATTCCCCTGAACCTTTTCCCCGTGAGTTGGGAGTGGGTTGTACCGATATCCCTTTCATGAGGCACTCATTGTATATGAGAACTGTACTTTCTGTACTGCACTATACTTTCCTTTGAACACTAACTTATTTGTAAATCACTCACACAGGACACAATACATAAGGTGGTGGGAAGGCCACAGCACACTTTTTATTAAACCATTAAAACGTACATGAAAAATCCCAAAAACGAACACTGTAAAATTAACGTCCTGCCTCCTAGTTAGACACACTGTAATATAACCAATCAGTTGCTCCACCCCGCAACCAGTAACCTAAAACTTTCCGAAACCAGACAAAAAGACATACATTAATATCGGGTCAAATTAAAATGTTCTTAACCTTTCTACAGTTATTATTATTTATTTTAAAAATCATTTATTACATACACAAATTAAAAAATTGTGAATTTCAGAGGTCCAATTTCTTTTTCTCTTTTTCAGGCACATAACACCAGAGAAATTTTATGTGGAAGCATGTGATGATGGGGCTGAAGACGTTCTCGCTGTAGACAGAGTTTCAACAGAAGTCACCCTCACAGGTAGTTCTCTACATCCTAATTACGGTATCTTTGTAAAGTTTGCAAGAGGGTTTTTTGTGCACAATTGTCTATATCTTGATTTCATGTGTCAAGCCATAAAGTGCATTTTTTTTCAAATACATTTACACTAGATGGTGTGTGTTCTGGAAATTGGTCACAGCTACCTCTGTTTAAAGGGGCTTCATGCTTGGTTATAGGAAGCGTATAAGCGGGGTTGCCACCACTCCGGGTTTCACCCTGAGACTACGGGTTTTGACCAGGTATCTCCGGGCTACGGGTTTACATAGTAAACCTCCGGGTGGTGAGGGCAGTCCGCTGACGTCACTACCCATGGCATGCTGACTACAGCCTATGCGGACAGTCTGACGATCATCCACACAAGCACTCATCTGGTATTAAGGGAACCCCGAGCCCGGCGCTTCTCCGTGCTCTGATGGCCACCTAAGAGTGCAGCACTCAGCTGTAAGCAGGGGAAATCCCTTACCGGTCTTCTCCCTGCTCGCATTCAGCTGTAAGCAGGGGAAATCCCCTATCAGCGCTTCTCCTTTCCTGGACGACCAGCTACTAGTGCAGGGAGAGCTGAGAGATACTTCCCTCCCTACCAGTCTGACCTCTAGGTACCTAAGCAGAGTCTGAGGCAAGTGTACTACGAGGACTGTGCTGCTGCAGAGTTACTAACCTCCATTCTATCAGGGAATACCTACCCTCCCTATCCTGGCCGTCCACTGTTTATCCCATACTCTGCAACTTAATCAGCCTGACAATACTCATAACTGGATCTAAAAGGGTTTTTACATTCAGCCCTTGCTCATTTTAATCTATAAAGACTTTTGAAATGTATATATGGCTCCCAAAAGCCCCCTCTTTATCTAGATGCTGGGACACTTAAGAGAGCTAATATTCACATGTGCATTGTTGTAGTTAAATTACAGGACAGTCTGAACAATACTTTGGTGAGTGCCCAATTCAATTTATAGGGCAATGTGAACAATATTGTATTGATTGCTGCTAATAACAGCAGTAATATGTTTCCACTTTGAGTGATCTATACTACAGTAGACTATACCTCCATTGTTATACAGCATGTCCCATGTGTTTTTAACCATTTTTGTGCCCCATTATTTTTATCTTGTGAGAAATAAAAAAAACATTTGAACCATATCACTAATACACTCTCATAGGGGTTACCTCGAGGTTTTTTTTATTACACTGTTTACAACAGTACTGTATTTCAAGTGCATTTCTGAGTCTCAAGACTGATACCAATTCTGAACAAATTAGATCTGAGAGTGCATGTAATTGGGGTTTCCATACATTCCCTGTCTTTGGGGAATGAGACCTCTTTTTTGCTATTGCCACTACCCTAGTGCACCCAGACTAATATGTAAGACTAAGAGTGAGCGGGTGGTCTTTTTTGTTTATACCCTCCATGTGGTGGCATTGTCTTCCGGCATGTTCCCCTGCAACCACTCCGTCAAATGATGCTGCGCTGCCATGACAACAGGAACGGCACGTGACGTAACAGAATCACGTGACGCACATTGTAATGATAACAAGACACTACTTTACGTCACAAAGTCATGCGGCACCATCATGTCATGGCAACTTGACGCCGCGTGACGTTGTGATGCGCGCAGCCATATTGAAGTGAGTTGCAGGGGGAGATGCCGGGAGGACGCCAGAGGTAAGTGCTCTATTTTTTTTTTTTAAATCTCCGGGTTGGCCTTCTGTCGAAAGTGGCAACCCTGCGTATAAGTGGGGAAAAGGGGGGAATGGGGAAGGTATATCGCTCTTGCTACAGTAATGTGATGGGAGAGATTTCTCTAAGAAAGAAGCACATGCTTCATAGAGAACTTATACTTGCAGAAGCAAGAGATGAGCGTCTTTTTGATAAGCACTCAAATCCCATTGTAATAAAGGGGGGTGGTTAAAATGTAGCTATTAATATAAAATCTAGATTAGAAAAAGTGCAAACAAGCTGACCATTAGGCAAAACACACAGATGTCCGTGAAAGGTCGTCACACACTTATGTGGAGTGTGTGACGGTAGGGGGTAACCTGGCTCACAAATAAAGGTTAAGCCCGATTTTGGTTACCCCTGATCCATGTATAAGGGTTCAACAGCATTATCTCTTAGATCCAGTAACAGTGTACTGTCCAAATGTATCATCTGCAATAAAAATATTTGTTGTGTTTTTACCTTTCCAGGCATGCCAGTGAGCAGGGATTGCTAGGGGATGACTTTCAAGTTTTTTTTTAGAGGAGCTGTCAGAATGTGCCTAGGTAGTTTGGATCCGAGTTGATGGTTCCCCTAACAATGTACCTGGGAATCATGCCTTATTCTCTCATACATGTAGACACATTGTCCTGGCAACATATCCCCTTGAAAACGCAAGCGTGACTCACCACTTGGGTACTCTGCTTCAGCATAGCCCTGAAAGGTGAATGGGGCACCGGGTTGAATGTGTCCCTATAGCTGAGGGGATCCCTTGGTTCAAGGGGGTACTCCAGTTAGTGCCCAGGTGACCCAGAACCTGTATTGGGTTTGTGGGTATCCTCAACCGTAGATAAGGTTGTGGTGGACTCGGAGTCCAAGCTAAGTCTAAAAGATATTGTAAGGGTTATTAGGCTGATAGGAATAAAAGTACACCTTTCTTATTCTATCCCCATACCCAGAGACTTAGGAGTATATTAAAAGTATACTTTAATACATGTAATGTATGTACAGATGCAGTGGCCGTTATTCAAACACTTTACGCGTTGTATACCTCGGAATACCCACGTCATGGCGCGTGATTTCTTCCAACCGTACCGTCTTTAGATGCGAGTGCAGAAAATTGCATTTTAGTGTTCTGGTTTTTTAAACACCTGAAATTGACACAGTAGCACAGCACAGTACTGTACACATTACAATTCATTCATTTCATTGCACACAAAGAAACAGAATCCATGAAATTCAAACAAAGGAACCGCAAGAAACACGTGTGCCTGGGGCGAATGGCTGCGTTAATGCCGCGTGAAGTACAGCTGCGCACACGAAAACGGCTCTGTGATTAATTTGAATTACAGCCGCTGCATCTGTACCGTGTATGCTTGGGACTTTCGGAACCGATGTCCATGCAGGCTGCCAGGGCTACCACGTTGGTTCCAGTAAGTCTGCTGGACATCGGAGTTCAAAATAGCCAGAGGGTGCCAGATGTGTGAAAAGCAATTGGGTGGCAGGGAAGGGCTCAAGTGCCCAGGTCCGGGGAACAATCGCAGTGATCCGGGCTGCTATTTGCTTTGCCAGACCTAGTGGAGCCTGACCCATTGGGTGGCATTGAGATAGTCGGGGTCGGGGATGGCAAACTTACGCATGTCCCTTGGCAATTTCATATTTCCTGCTGACCCGGCTTTTCTAGCCGGCTTGGCGCTGATTGGCTGCTGCAAAAATTCCCAAGTGATGATTGGCTGCAGAGTTTTATGAATGAAGCTCAGAAATACTATGAGTCTGTGAGCCAATCAGTTTGTAGATCCCCAGTAGTAAGAGCGCGAACAGGCTTTTTCGAAGTTGCTTCTGTGCGGATAGGAGAGCAACCGACTTCGATCTCAAGCCTGAAAAGTCTGCCCCGCTGGAGACTAAGCCCCGTCTTTTTGTGGCCAGGTTCTCATAATCGAATGTAGAGGTCACGGCTGGGATTTCATGCCGATTTTAGTTCCAGGAGTTTGGTACTAAGTCGCGGTCTAGAAAGTCCAAGTTAGTGGTTGGGAACCAGGAGATTCCGTGCTAAGTCCCGGTCATGGTAAAACTCTTATTTAGTGTTCCCTGCAGATAGGAAAGCCTAGTTTTCGACCCCAGACCCCCGTGTGTGTTTTTTTCCCGTCTGTATTTTGTGTATCATTGCGTGTAAGCGAATTTGTACGAATAAACAAAAATTTATTTAATTACCTTGTTGTGCTCAGTAAATGATCCCGGTTAAAAAGGTGTAAATTGCCTGGTCTCCCGTGACAGGCTTATTTATTGGTGTAAGCTGTGGGATCATTGAGCTTTGTTATAAATCCTGCGGGGACCTAGAACATAAAGAGCAACTAGTAGATTGCGAGCTCTCAAAACAAGTAGTGACTTACACCTGTTACACAAAGCAGGAAAAGTGCAGGTTCTCTGTCACTTTACTTTAGTGCCACCAGACGACGATGGACAAACGGTCAGGTCGCTATCAGACCAGGAACCGTCCACGAATTGTAACACGGTGTGAGGGATATGGACTACCGACCGCCAGTCGGGCAAAGACAATGCTGGAGGAGGATCTTGAAAGACCTGAAGCAGGCATAGCCTCACCTGTGGATACAGGGGCATCCACTCCAGCTAGGGGACAGGAGGTTTGTCCACCCCTGGACGTGTCAGAGGAAGGTGGAGAAGGCGAGGAATCAGATGGTGATCATGATCCAGGGAGTGCAACCGTGGTAGCCCAAATTGCTACTGGGCTCCCTGCTTCAGGGCTTGCCACTTTCCTCGCCACCTGGGGAGAGGTGGTTGCCACGGGAGACCAGTACTTTCACACCAAAACCACCGGGATCACTAGCACCAGATAGGACAAAGTTATTGAATAAAATGGGGTTTATTCTGGCACACTAGCATACAAAACAAAGATGTACAAAGCAAGATACAATACCAACTGGGGGCCTGGGGAGTAGACACTAGCCTCGCTAGGTGCAAGGGCCTGCTTCAAGAAGGCTTGCCCTGCCCGCTTTTCATCCAGGATCTCAGAGATCTGATCACACAGCAGCCCCTCTGAGATATCTCTCCAGCTGGTCACTGTAAAAGATCAAACTGCTTCACAGAATGTCTCTGTCTCTCTAGCAGTCACTCTGTCTCTCAGTCCTCTGAGGGTAGATCTCCACACTCCTTCCCAGAGTGTCTCTCAGTCTGTTAGCCTATCTTGCCCTCAGAAGGCAGATCTGCAGTTAGAACTCCACACTTCTTCCCAGAGTGTCTCTCTGGAGGTAGCTCTCCACACTCCTTCCCAGAGTGTCTCTCTGAAAGTAGATCTACTTCTCTGATCAGCACCACCCCTTTATATAGCCCTCTGTGGCTATCACTTGCATGGGAGGAGACTACTGGACAATCGGAGCATTACGTTTGTGCCAGAGGGCATGCAAGAACCCATCCCTGATTAAATCAGAGTCTGTGCAATAGAATGATCTAATCAGCAGCCTTTCACCTCCCCCCAGGAGTTAAAACACCTAGCTGTCCCTAATCCTATCAATTCTATAGAAAGCTTCAACTAAGTGGATTGCATTCTCCATAGAAATTACAGTAACAATGGAATATCTTATTTGCTTTCTTGCGTTTTTATCTTTCCAGGCATGTCAGCGAGCAGGGATTGCTAGGGCATGAGTTTCAAGGCGGATTTTGCGGAGGAATTGGTGTCAGAATGTGCCTAGGTAAATAGGCCTGATTCCTGGATACATGTAGGCACATTGTCTCGGTAATATCTCCCCTTGAAAACGCTTGTGCGACTCACCGCTAGGTTTCCCTGTTTCAGCATAGACCAGAAAGGTAAATGAGGCACAGGGACAAGTTGGTGCCAGTAAGTCTAGTGGACATCAGAGTTAAAAGCAGCCATTGGATGCCAGAGGTGTGAGAAGCAGATGGGCAGCAGGAAAAGGCTGATTACCCAAGTTCGGGGATCAATGGCAGTCATTCCGGGCTGCCAGTTTTGCCAGACTTGGCGGAGCCTGTCACCACAGGTGGCATTGACGGACCCAGGGATGAAGGTCCAACTTGAGCATGTCCGTTGGTTTATTCAGATTTCCTGCTAACCCGGCTTTTTCTACCGTCTTGTCTCTGACTGCTTGAGAAAGTTCACATGTTCTGATTGGCTGTAGTATTTTGTAAATGAAACTCAGAATACTATAAGGATGCACCAATCGGATCCGTGTTCTCTGTCAGAAAGAGTGCAGGCGGGCTTTTCAAAAGTGCTCTTGCGCGAACAGCAGAGCACTGGCTTCAGTTTTCAACCTGAAAAGCGTGCCCGAAATTGAAGTCCAGCTTTTTGCTCCCAAGTTCTCTGAAATGAACTTGGCGGTCGCGGTTGGGATTTCAAATTGATTTTAGTTCCAGGAAGTTTGGTACCAAGTCCCGGTCAAGAAAAACCAAGTCCTCCGGAGAGAAGGGAGCGGTGGCGTGTGGAACTTCATGCCGGTTTGGAAACCAGGAGATTTAGGGTTCCCTGCACCTAGGAGAGTCTAGTTTTCGAACCAGACCCCTGTAAGTGTGTCCTTTCGTCTGTATTTTGTGTTAGTCAGTGTGTATGTGAATTTATGCAAATACATTTCAATTTATTTCACTATACTGTTTGAATGAGCCTGGTAAAAAGGTGTAAATTGCCTGGTCTCCTGTGACCGCTTTGAGCAGAGGCTAAAGTTGATTGTGGCTTCTCATGGTGTGTAGCACCCAAGACCACGGCGGAATCCTGTCCAAACTCCCGTACCAAAGTTGTTGTCACACTACAAGTTCTGCAAGTTTGTAGATGGAATGGATACAATTGACGGGCTCTCAAGGTGTTTGAGGATCAGTGTCTCTGGTTCCGTGTGCCATAACGGGACTGGGTTTTGCGGTTGTCGCCACTTTTGACTGGGGTAGCCTTCGAGACCTTCCAGTAGTTCCTGTCAATGGACAGCAACAACTACCGGCATGTAAAGGCTTTATTACTGACTCAGTATGCCCTCACTCCAGCGGCATACTGTGGCATGTTCAGGTCTGGGGAAAAGACCAGCGGGGAAAAAACCAGCTGGGAAACCTAAATGCGTTTTGCTTCCAGACTTATGCAGCATGGAATTCAGTAGCAGCGCATCCCTCCACCCACTGAGTACCACAGTTTACTGGACTTAATCTTCAAGGAGCAGTTCTTACAGCGGTTCCCACCTGAGCTTTCAGGTCTTTGACTGAAAGCCAGCCACTTGCCAGGATGGTGCCAACTTGGCTGATGAGTATACCACCAGTCGTGCATTGTCCCGCAAGAAAGGGTCTGCCCAGAATGGAGCCACACCAGCACTCCACGCTGGAAGCCCAAACCAGCTGCTATGGGGGGTATACCCAAGACTGCATAGTTCAGGCATGAGAAGCGGTGTAATCGGATTGGGCATATCAAGCCAGACTGTCCGGACCGGCAGCCGTCCAGTAAACCCCATCGGGGCAATGCACCCAAGATGCAATACCAGTTGCCGCCACGCGTGTTGCACACAGAGGAGCAGTGTGCAGCCGTCCAGCAGCGGACCTAGATGGAGGAATCTACACTTGCCCCAAGTGGCACAGCAGTGGAGGCGGTTGGGCATCAGATTGCAACTGTCGGGTTGCAGTCCAACGATGTCAGGAGGAAGCATTTGCATCCAGTGACCATTGGAGATCGCCAAGTAGTCGGTTTGCTCGACTCCGGTGCCACTGTTACTCTGGTGAGACCTGATATGATCAAACCAGAGGATGTCCTTACCGGGAACAGGGATGCAGGTCACCATGCTACATAGGTGACCTAGGTCAATCCAGGTCACCCGGGTGTTTCTCGACTGGGGTGCCGTTCGAGGTTTTGAGGGATGTGGGTGGTTTGCCCGGGTTGGATACTGAGGTGCTACTCTAATGACCTAGGGCACCTCATCTGCTACTTTGCGGAGGAGGCTGCTCCGGTTGCAGCCATTACAAGAAGCAAGACCAAGGAACTTGCCCAGGCATGGGAGCCTTTGGTACCCCTGCCCACTAAGGATCTCACTGTCCCCCTGCAACAGCTCCCGAGGTCTCTGATGAGACCAGACAGGTAAGCCAGACAGTCGAGACAATGTACTGACCTTCCTTCCAACTTACCTGTTTCCCCATCACCTGACTTAGTTACTGAGCGAAAGTGGCCAGAGCTGGGGGCACAGTTCAGGAACGCAGTGCGGTCCAATCCCTGCTTAGAGGGCATGAGTCTTCGGGCATCCGAGTCTGCCTCTGAGTGTTTGTCGGATCGGTTCCTTTGGCACTGTGGGCTCTTGTATAGGGAGCAAGCTGCTCCTGCTCCGGATAGTGTGGACAGGTAGGAGACGGTTAGTGGTACCCAGGGAGTGTAGGCAGCAGTTATTGCAGGTAGCCCACTCCATTCCACTAGCGGGGCATCAGGGATTCACTCGCACCAGAGCCTGGCTATTGCAGAGTTTTTATTGGTCGAGGGCATCAAGGGTAGTGGCAGAGTTTTGCCGGTCCTGTGATGCCTGCCAGCGAGTAGGTAAGTCGGGCGACCGTGTGAAGTCACCTTTGGACCCACTAGTGGTAATTGAGGAACCCTTTCAGAGAGTAACTATGGACATAGTGGGACTTCTGAAGATCCCTAGCTGGACCGGCGGTGTTGGATTTTGCAATCGGTACCCTGAGGCTATCTTGCTGGTCACTATTGAGGCGAGTGCAGTTGCAAAGGCATTGATAGTGATTTTCTCTAAAGTAGGATTCCCAAGTGAGATTCTAACTGATCAAAAGGGTCGCAATTCATGTCTGAATTGCTACAGTGTCCCTGGGACTCGTGCAGAGTGAAGCACCAGCGCACAACCCCATATCACCCCCAGACAACAAACGGGCTATGTGAGCGGTTCAATGGTACCCTGAAGCAGATGCTTTGGGCATTCATAGCGGCTGAAGGGAAAGAGTGGGAGACTCATCTGCAGCACTTGCTGTTTGCATTCCGAGAGGTACCGCAAGAGTCCACTGGCTTCTCTCCCTTCTAGCTTCTGTATGGTCGCAGGGTACGGGGACCACTTCACCTATTCCGTGAGGGATGGGAAGGGGAGACTACTGCTACTTTTGCTTCTGTGCTTTAATTTGATGCCCGTAACCACTATTGGCCACATTTGGCTAATGGGGATATTGGGCATTAGTCTAGAGAGAGGGGGTTAGCCATTAAGTTAATAAAGTTTTGCTTTTATTTATTTTATTTTTATTAGGGGGTATTGAAGCAGGAGGTGTCCGGAGTGCAACCACATTAATTTCAGTTCCGGGGGCATCCTGCTTTCTGAGATACAGACCCCGAATAGTGTGCCAGTATCTTGGGGCTGTATAAATATCGCAGTCACGTGGGCCTTGACACATGAGATTTAAACTTGCAGGAGATACTCGAGGTCTGTATCTCAGGAAGCAGAGGGTCCCAAGACCTGATTTTAAAGGTGGTTCAGCTCCGGAGACCCCCTGCTTCAATACTACGTACTAAAAATAATATAAATAGTGAGATCTGCTGTAAAGAGCTGTGCGGTGAGTCAGAGACTGCTCTCTCTGACCTCTCTACGCAACTCTTACAAAATGGTGGCAGCCTGTTAGGATTAACGCTGCTGGAGTCCATTCAAAAGCGGGGGCCCCTGCTGTGTTAATCTCTTCTGGGAAATTTACTCTCCGCTGGACTGTGAAAGCGATAATCCACAAGGCAGATAAACTCCATTTGCTTAACATTGAGCCCGCGCTGAAAGTAAATAGCGCTACATCTCGAAATGTAAAATGCTTTGAGTCCCATTGGAAGAAAAGCGCTATATAAATAAAGTTATCTGTACTGTAAAAGTCTTCACAATATAGTACTTGTTGATCATTTTATTAATAGTGTGAGAAAACAAAGGTCGGGTATGCTAAGGATGAGATTATAGTGGGGCGAACACGACACGAACAGCAGGTCTCTTCTCTATGAGGCCGCCAATAGTGCGCGCGAGCGATTAAGAGCGACGCACGACAGAAAATACAATACTTTTATCTTTTTGCGCAACGACCGCGTCACGTGAGCGGTGAACCAGCCTGGTCACGCCTCTGCCACGTCTCCCCATCGTGCAAATCCTATTAACACAAATCGTTTGAGCGGCAGGGGGGCGCGTGCCCCCACTATAATCTCAGCCTAAAGCCGGTTACCAATGATCAATTCATTTTCTGCAGTTCAACAAGGTGAAAAACAAAACGTTCAGCCTATAAAATATAAATTATTTATTTTTCAGTTAAGAAGAATGTACCTCCATCAGCAGTTACAAGACCCATATATGGTATTTTGGGAACAATTCGACTTGTCGCAGGTATGGATTGTTGTGGTTTATTGTGACGGTGAGGGGGTAACCAGGCTTTATAATAATGGTTAAGCCCACTTGGTTACCCCTGAACTGGGTTTTGGGGGTCCTAGAGTGTCAGCTCTTTGACCCATGTATTGTGCATGCATTACTGTACCATGTAATAAAATATGCGACAATTGCAATTTTTTTATGTTTTACCCTTTCCAGGAGTGCTAGCAAGTGGAGACGACCAGGCTGTGAGTTTCAGGGTTGGTTTGACGGAGAAACTTCTTTCAGATTGCGTCCATGTAGCAGGGTTCCAAATTTACTGGAGACCTCAAAAATGTTACCGGGATTCAGGTTAGATTCCCAGCTACATTGAAGCGCAGTGCTTCGGTCAAAATCCTACCATGAAATCGTTGTTGCGTCTCGCCGCTTGTCTGCCTGCTTCAGCACAGACCAGAGGGTAAAATGGGGCACCGGGGTGTAAGTATCCCTAGACCTGTACCGGGGGTCCCAGTGTACTGAGGGGATGCACAGTGTTTGCCCAGACCCCCTAAACCTAGGTTTGGGTGTTACTCTAGCCAGAGATAAGGTTGTGAGAGTTTTAAAAGTAAAGTTAAAATGTTTAAAAGTCTTAACTTTGTAGAGTACAAGGGATATTTATTTTATTTATTTATAGAATGTTTTACCAGGAAGTAATACGGTGAGTTACCTCTCATTTTTAAGTATGTCCTTGGCATAGAGTTAAAATGACAAATAGTACATGGTTACAAATACAGTTACATAAGTGAACAGGGTATACATTATATGCAAGACATTGCATGCACAGTTAAAGATCATATATATTATGGGCGTATGTAACAGTTACAGATAAAATGTGAGACCGCTTTGGTTTTGTAAGAACTTAACCTGGTGGTGGATGTGAGAGTCTCCGGTAAGGTGTTCCAGTTTTGGGGTGCACGGTAAGAGAAGGTGGAGCGGACGGATACTTTGTTGAGCCTTGGGACCATGAACAGTCTTTTGGAGTCTGATCTCAGGTAATAGGTGCTGCATGTGGTAGGGGTGAGGAGCTTGTTCAGGTAGCTGGGTAGCTTGCCCAGAAAGTATTTGAGGGTGAGACAGGAAAGGTGAGCTTTGTGCCTAGACTCAACTGATGACCAGTTTAGTTCTTTGAGCATTTCACAGTGATGTGTGTTGTAGTTGCATTGGAGAACAAAACGGCATATTGAATTGTAGAGGGTGTCAAGTTTGCTAAGGTGGGTTTGGGGTGCTGAGCCGTACACTATGTCTCCATAGTCGATAATTGGCATTCGCATCTGCTGTGCGATACGCTTTCTGACCAGCAGACTTAGGGAGGACTAAGTACACCTAGTTTGGCATAGGTTTTGGATGTCAGGGTATCGATGTGCATCCCGAATGTTAAGTGGGAGTCAAACCATATGCCCAGGTATTTAAAACTAATAACAGGAACTAGTGTGGTGTTAGCATTGTTTCTGATCTGGAGCTCAGTCACTGGAAGCTTTAAAAATGTGGTCTTGGTCCCAAATACCATTGTTACAGTCTTGTCAGTGTTTAAAAACCGTTTGTTTTCGGAAATCCAGTTTTCAAGTCTCAAAAAGTCAGACTGAAGTAGGTTTTCAAGGTCGGAGAGGCTATGGCTGTGTGCATATAGGATTGTGTCATCTGCATACATGTGTATTGAAGCTCCCTTACAAGCGGTGGGACGATCTTTGAACACTGAGAAGAGTAAGGGCCCCAGAACAGAGCCTTGCGGGACACCACAGGTGATATCCAATGGGTTGGAGTTAGAGCCTGAGATGGACACATGTTAATGTTGGGATCTACCTGATAGGTAGGACTGAAACCAGTTTAAAACATGCTTCCCTATTCCAGAGCACTGGAGTTTAAGCAGGAGAGCATGATCAACAGTATCATAAGCCTTTGCAAAATCAAGGAATATTGCAACAGTGTGTTGTCCCCGTTCCATTCCACACTGGATTTCATTGCAAACTTTTAGCAGGATAGTTACGGTGGAGTGTTTGGGGCGGAAGCCAGATTGGAATTGGCTAGGGAAATTTGTCTTGTTATAGTAATCGCTTAATTGGGAGTGAGCACATGTTTCCATGACTTTGGATAGAATTGGGAGAAGAGAGATTGGCCTGTAGTTTGAGACAGTGTTTTTGTCCCCACTTTTGAAGATTGGGACAACTCTGGCAGATTTCCAGGTCTTAGGGATATGGCCTGCAGACAGGATAGAGTTGACTATGTAAGCAATTGGTTCGGCAGTGGCTGGGGCACCAAGTCTTATGAACCTAGATTGTAGTAAGTTAGGTCCACATTGGCTGTTTACTTTTAATTTGAGGAGCACTTCTGTAATCTCCTTCAGAAACTGGGCCAAATTGAAAATTGTGGGCATTGTTGGGAGGGGTTGGACTATAGGGGTACTCCCAGGATGAGATTCATGTTGGTGGTTTGGGTTGCGTTTCGCTAATAAGTTAGTAACACACCCCACAAAGTAGTCATTGAATGCATTGAATTGAATGCATGTCAGTGGGGTTTGTCAAACTAATACCCCCCTTAGTGATATTATATGGTTGTTGATGGTTACAAGACTGGAATATGTTGTTGATAACCTTCCAGAAGTTAGCTGGGTTAGATGTATTCTGGAGGAGATTGTCAGAGTAATATTGTGCTTTTGCATGCCTTGTTTGCCTTGTGCACATGTTCTGCAGGCATCTGTAGTGATTAAGATCCTTGGTGTTGCCAGTTACTTTATAGCTATTCCACAAGGCATCCCTGAACAGGTAGAGTGCTATAAGGTCAGTTGAAACCCATGGAAGGTAGGCCCCCTGTACCCTTATTCTGCGTTGTGGGGCATGGGTATCACAGAGTTTTAAAAACTCACATTGGAAATAGTCGAGCGCAGAATCGGAGTCAGGAATTAAATCAATTCTGTGCCAAGGACAGGTGGTAAGATCAGCCAGAAACTTTTGTGGGTTAAAGTTTCGAAATGTTCTAGTGAGGAGAACTTTAGGGCTTGATTGGGGCGGTTTAATTTTCTTTACACCGTACACTATTGCATGGTCACTGAAAATGACAGGAAGGATGCCAGAGGATTGGATTCTGCTGGGATTTGAGGAGAGAATACAGTCTAGCAAGGAATGGTTGTGCGATTTCATGGCTGGTGGGGACTGACAGTTTAGTTCTCCCTCTGCCCCTCACACCAAGAGACTTGGGGGATTTCTAATAAAGTGTGTCAAGCATTTTAGTATGTTTACCTGACTGGTATAGGGGTTATGGGGTGCTTCAGCCATGTTTAAGGCTGAGCAGGTTATTATTAAAATAAGCAAACAAAAAGAAAGCGCAAAAAGGGAAAAAAACAATTAATAAAGAATATGACCTTTATAGTAACCTTAAAAATTACATGCTACAAAACATTACATAAAATAAGGGTTCATATGAACCCACACTCTCACAGTTGCAGAGTACTACCCTGAAACAAAGCCCCTAGGTCTAATGATGTTAAAAGTCCTGGGATATGGTCAGATGTTACCACAGCTTACATTGAGTGTAAACAGGGACCGCACTTCATGCAAACTAGAAAAGGAACCACCGCAGTCTCTCTAGCCCCCGTATTCACGGCCCCTCCCCACTGCGTGATGACATCACCTCTACGTGTTTCGTGTCATGTGACACTTCTTCAGGAGGTATGACTAGCCACTCCCATAGCTGCCAGGATAACCTGTATAATGAGTCAGAACATGCTGAATAGAAAAGTTCTATATATAAAACATATAGTCATGCATATACATATAAATATAAATATAAACACCCTGAATCTTCCAAATAGAAAAACAGAGAATTAAATAGATAATGGAATGAAGAAATTATTGTCCATGAATGTTCTTGTGGATATGAGCTGCCAGTGATCTCTGTGATGCGCAGCATTCTAGTTTAATAAAGTTGATTTTAACTATTCACGTTTGTGGTTGAATTCCTGCTGCAGTGACCGCCTACACACTAAAAAATCTTCACTCCCATAGCTGGTCTTAAATAGCCAGACAGATAATTCCTCTGCCAATGGGAGCTGCCATAAGGATGTTACAACTTCCAATCAGTGTCTACAATCGCCTGGTATCATTACTATAAACAATTATTGCCTATTGAAACTATTATTAACCCGTGATAGTAATAATTAAATGAATATGTGCATGTATGTTACCATGTATCCTATTAAATAAGTACATAATATTAATAAATAATATTAGGAAATGCGGGCAAATTGTTTTATAGTACATAACCACATATAATACACATATCATAAATTGATAACAGACTAAAAACAATACATAATCATAAATAAAACTAAACCTCACAAATTAAAACAACTGTTAAAACATAAATACATTAAAAAAGAGGAATGAATCTTGCAAAAAGATACACATGAAAATTAATAAAGAGAAGAATGAAGTGAAATACTAGGGAAGGCACACCAAATATATAAAACATATAAACAACATATATGTCTATGTGCAGTGGTCGACAAATCACCAAAAAATCTACTCGCCACACAAAAAAATCTACTCGCCACCTAGTACCAAACGTGTGCTGCTTGGGCCAATAGGAGCTCGCCACGATGTTAAATCCACTCGCCCGGGGCGTGCAAATGTATAGGTTTGTCGAACACTGTCATATATATATATATATATATATATATATATATGTGTATGTGTATATATATGTGTGTGTATATGTATATGTATGTGTTTAGATTTATTTTCAGGGAGCAACTATTTAATTTCATTTGAGAAATGGGGTCAGTTCTACTAGCTCATTGAGCCCCCCTGGTGATTTGCTCCCCAAAGTAAATATCCAGAACTGCTCTCTTTGCAAGAGTTTTAGATCTCGATCTCCCCTTCTGGGGTCTCTTGTCATTACTTCAATTCCCCTAAAATGTAATCCATTGCTTTTGCCTTGGTGATGGGTTAAAAAAATGTTGGGATAGATTATGAATCTTTCTCCCTTTTTATCAAGATTAATTTGTGCATTTTTAATCCCATTGATGTGTTCACTAATTCTAGTTTTCAAAGGCCTTATAGTTTTCCCCACATATCTTAGATTGCAGGGGCAATTTATTACATCACAACACAGTAGGAGAACCACACCGCTCACTTAATCAATAATATTGAAAGTTTTTAGAACAATTAGTTAAGACATAAATGGGTGCTGCCTATGTACTTAATGCTAATAGTATTAACAATTGAATGAAGGTGTGACAAAGTCACAGAATCACCCACAATAGCATTATATTTATATTTTATACAGTGATGATATAACGTGAAAAACCATAAGTGATAGGTGACACAAATTAAAATAAGCAACAACAATTTTAAAATCCCACGTGGTGTTAACTGACTAGTCACAATGAGGGTAAATTAATATACTTCACAGCTGTGATAAATAGACATCCCTAGTGACATGAAGTTTTATCCACATAGATGAGACTCATATATAAGATAATATAGTATTTAAAGCTATTTTAGCCCAATCTGATGACCATATATATTTCTCCAACGAAGGTAAGTAATAGAGTGCAATGTACCAAGTGTTGCTCAAAAATAAATGGAAGTCCCTGTTGCTAAACTCTCATATGAATGCTGTTACACGTAACAGCCCAGCTCTAACATTGCTGGCAAGTTGTATTTATGATAAAGTTACAATAACAGAAATAGTGGATTACAAAGCTAACAGTCTAAACCATTATCCCTCCGTGACATTCAGCGCAGCTGTGTGAAGGCAGGCAGCAGAATGCAGTATAACCAGGTGTGAATGAGGGAAATCCCTACTTCTAGCCTCACATATGAATGCTGTTAATAATAACAGCCCAGCTCTAACATCGCTGGCAAGTATTACTAGTGAGAGCTGCAGAGGGAGACCACCTATTGTGAATCCAGGGGATCTTTTGAGACTGCGTGCATCTTTACTACTTTTTTATTAAAATAAGAATGTTATTTATTGAGTGACAGATATGGCTAGTGGGGAAAAACAGTTACAATTTTCACTCTATCTCTCACCCCAAATAGACTTAGCACATTTTAATAAATAAGAGTAGAAAAATATAGTTTATTAAAGCTGGTATGTTTTAAAATGTTGTTATATACTTTTGCTCTGTGACATAAGCTGGGTCTTTGTTCTGCAAGACTCATAGGGGGGTGGGGGTTTATGGCTACTAGGGTGTGGACCATCAAGTCTGAGTCCATAGATCAAAGTCACACATGCTGGCAGTTGTGTGAAAGCCATCTAAACAGGATTGCTGAGTTAAGTGTCCAAGTCCTGAGATGATACCGGGATTCTGGATTGAGCACAACAAGGAGGGCATCATTAATTCTAATTTATTTCCTTTTCAGATTAACACACAATTCTTTACAATTACACTTAATAGACACTTACTGGGTGTAACGAAAATAAGGGTAATCAGCGCATTAATAAAGGCAGTATTCTCGGCTGGTTACCCCTATTTTGCATTGGGGACAAAGGGGTTCATTTTATATGCACCATACATGTACTGTTTTTCCCTCTGTCCCTTATTGTCCCCATTTTGCAGGATTGTATATGCCTGCAGTAATGTATTACATGGTATACCGGCATTACTGGTTTTGGACACAAAATGCCGCTGCGAGCGCCAAACCACGAGTTAATTGGAGAAGTGTGGCGCGGTCTCTTTGTTCCATTGAGAGGTATAGGTATCCATTACTGAGGCTGGAAATCGCAACCGCAAGGTCAATTGAATCAAGGGGTTGCGGTTTTCAGTCTCAAGTATTTATCGGATACAATGTATCCCTGCCCCGGTTAGAAGAGTAACTTACAAGGCAGCCAGGAATTGGCGTAGGAACTCGGTCAATTGGCGTGGGAAATCGGTTAACCGCAAGTCAATTGACGTGAGAAGCCCCTAGCCCAGCATTGCCAGCTTAAGGAGAAGCCCTAACTCGGGAACGGGAGTGGTTAGCACCCTGAAATTTGATGTGCAGCCCCAGAGTAACACCCCAAGCACGCCCATATTAAAAGTATAACCTTAGGACAAGTAGAACCTATATTTTTAATAAAGTGTCTTTCTGGCTGCAGTTTTAAATGTACAGGCACAATGAGGTTTTTTTCTACATTGTAATGCACCCAGGGACCAAATGTTTTAACACCCATGAGCTGGGGCACTTTCCTATGCAGAATTCATAGACCCACTGTTGAGGCAGAGCCTGTGAGTCTAGGGAAGTGTTGCATATGAAAGCCCCAGAGCCAGGATGTGTGAATTAGCCGTGATGCTCGCTGAATGGGAGATCCTGTTAACAATCTGGGCTGGTTCACACCCTGAGTACCCCTCCCAGCCTGGGAGACGCCAGGTAAAAAGGGGAGTACACATATGTTAAGCAGCCGAGATGTCAATGTCGCACAGGTGCTGTATTAACCGGAAATCCCTATAGTGCCCACTCTGCAAACTGTGGGCTAGTTGGGGGTTGGTGAATGGGAAAATTCCCCCCGAGAGGGATTGGGTGGGTATGTTGGAGATATGATCTCAGACCCTATATACATGCCCCCCGAGCTATCCCCGTTGTCTTTCGTCTTTGTTCTACATTGTGAACGAATTTCCACTTTGCTTCTACAAGCGGATGAGAGCAGCTGCAACGATTCCTGAACGCAACAAGTTAATTACAATGGAACCATGGACACAACTCTGCTTCAGGATTTCGTTAGTGCTGGGGGTTATCTAACGAACCCCAATGGACCAGAACGAAATTTGCCATATTCACGGACTTGTTGGCCTGGCACTGTGCGCCCCTTGCAAAAGGACTGTATTTTAAAAGACAATATTCCGGGCTTTGTTTTACTTCTGGACATTCTGTCCCGTTCTCTCCCTCAGTAAGTGTTTTTGTCAAGTATATTCTAAGGTTGGCATGTGTCTGTCTATCAAGGAAATAAACCTATTTTGCGCAACTTGTGTGCTCAATCTCGTACCCCAAGATATAAAATTGTTGATCAGGTTAGTCCACCATGACACCGGGATGGGGAAACGAAATAAAATTGTTCACGGAACGAATGACTTGGAAACAAAGTCTCTGGGCACCCCTGCACATATGCAAGTGGGTGCGCGATTTGAGCCGTGCGACAGTCCTTGGCCTATATCCCCTGAGGAAGTGTGCACAAGCGCACGAAACGCGTTGAGTAATTTCAGAAGCTTGTACTGACGAGAGTAACGCTACAGACTTGGATTAGAAGCAGGAAGGACGTTTCCCCTTAAGGCCCGCCTGGTTATACAGCCTTTCTGTAAAAGTTATCACTGCATCATATGCCATTTTTGGTCGTTCTCTGATAGTAATTTATCCAGACCTGGTGTTAATATGATTTAGGAAATTCAAGCCCTTTTGTACTTGGCCAGTATTTAATTGTATTTGTATTCATATTCATACATCTATTCATCATGTACAATTATAAAGGCATATACAGTTACTGCCAAGAGGTCAGGCAGTGAGCTGCTAGTACTATCAACAAGGGGTTGACAGCTGTCATTCATTATTCATTTTATTCACATCATGCTGAATTATGCCCAGTTTACATAAGTACATTTCAATTTGGTACCTACTGTCCTTCTTTCCTCTGTATAGTTGTATTAAAGAGGGTTTTAATCAATGTGTCTCATAGTCATCTCTGTGTGTGTGTTTTTCTCAGCAGGGAATACTTTTTTACTATGTGTAGGACCGACATTAGCCCAGCCCCTTCCCCCTCCCACTAGCAGTGAGGAGCGGTGTTAATTGGATGTCATTAGAACCAATCACGGCAGCCCATGGGGTAGAAAGGGGGCAGAGGATAGAGTGCCTGCCCACCCCAGACGAAGTCTCCACGGAGACGAAACGCGCATTGGGTGTTGATGACGAAACACGCGTGAAGTCATTGGTGCGACCGCAGTGCTAGGCTGCGGTCTCTGAGCTGTGTTTGCTCCTTGTATCTATCACCACGGAGGACATTTAGGACAAGCTTAACTAAGTTGTGGGCCCCAGGAGGCATCCACTAGCTAGGATCTAGTTATCTAGCCATCTCTGTGGATACAGTTACCTCCTGGGCATGCAGCTTAAGGCAGCACTAACCAACACTGGTGTTGCACTATCACCACAGTGTGGTATATGCATCTTCCCCTCTAAACCGTCTTTATCTCTCCTTCATCTACCCTATCCTCTAGCCAGACCGTCTGCTTGCTCTGTGTCCTGAGTGCCCCTGCCCTCCGTAACTGGCCACCACTACCGCTATAGACTGCGGCCGGCTCCTTAACTTTAGACCTTTCAAATGTCCCGCTTCCGCTCGGTGCGGTGTCTTCTCCTCGCCGGTGGGGCCTCTCCGGCACCTTCCAGCCACCTCACGGGGCCTCTGGGTAGCTTCCATCCCGGCGGTGACGTAATTTGCCTGCGTTGCCTGGGGCTGAGTCTCTGCCCCCTCCAAGATGGCGCCGTTCCTTCCGGCTCCTTACTCTGACGCGCATTTCCGATCGACCGCCATTTTGGATTTCACTTTTCAGCCATGCGGATGTGTTGGTGCTTGCTCCTGTTTCCCGCTCTCCGCTCTCTTCCGGGTCCTGCGCCTCATTGTGGATTCCCGCCAGCATGGGGATCATCGCCATCTTGAGCGTGGGGATGCCGCCACAAGGAAGGTAGGCCAAAAGTTAATGTTTTGTTTTTGCAGCGGTATCGTCCGATGACTCTTGTGGAACGTTTCCGAGGGTCTTTAAATTCAGCGCTCTGCAATTCAGGGCTCCGCTTTCAGGGGGTGAGGGTTTGTTTGGGGGGTTACCCCGATGGAGTCGGGGGACACTTTCTCTGGCAGTTCAACCGGCTTTTCAAACTCAAGCCATAACTTTAACTTGGTAGTGTATTTATTTTATTAGTTGCGTATTACGCCTGCTCCGTGGACCTCTTCTCCCTGGGGGACCTCGGACGCTGCTCCCACGTGGGCTACGGGAGTTGGCTGGCAGGCTCCCCGGCTACCGGGGCTTCTCCCAGGCCTAGTTTGTGCAGGAAGGCTTGCCCTTCCTCTGCCTCCCTTAGCGTGTACGCTTTCCCGCCTCTGACTACCTGCAGACAGAAGGGGAAGGTCCACCTGTACCTTACCCCTTTGTCCCTCAGGATCTTTGTTAATGGTCCCAAGGTTCTGCGGCGGGCCAGCGTTGCGGAGGATAGGTCTTGAAAGATGAACATCCTCATGCCCTCATGTTCCACTGCCGGTAGTGGCCTGGTCTTGTGTAATACGGCCTCCTTAGTGCGATAGTGGTGCAACCGTAGCACAATATCTCTGGGCTGTTCATTTAGGAGCGGTTTAGCTCTTAGGGCTCTGTGGCACCTATCCATTACCAGGCGCTCCTTGGGGACCTCAGGAACCAGCGCTGTCAGCCACTGTGAGATGAACTCATCACAGTCCAGGACAGTTTCGGGGACCCCTCTGATCCGGAGTTTGTTGCGCCTGTCCCTATTCTCTGTGTCCTCCTGGCGTTCCCGCAATTTGTTTATCTGCTCTTGCAGGCCTGTGTACCTTCTGTCCTGCTTCTTGTATGCTTTGATCGATTGATCCATCTTCGTTTCCAGGGTGCATGTCCGTTCCCCCAATCCTGACACCTCTCTCTTCAGGTCTTTAATCTCAGCCTGGAATAGGATTTTGAGGTTGTTCCAAAGCTTATCTATGTCGCATTGTCTCACCGGCCTCTGTGTTGAGTTGTCCCGCTCCTCTCCTTCGCCGTCCGGCTCCGTCTCTGAGCCTGCATTTGAATATGGCGCCATTTCTCCTCCCGCTCCACTCGTCCCTGCCCGTCCGAAATATTCCGGCAATACCTTCTTTTTGGTAGCTTTGGGGGCTTTTCTGGATATCCTGCGCACGTTAGTGAATGGAATTCAGAGACTGTTTGTTTGGTATTTGGTATGTTTATTAGGTTTCAGCTGGCTTTGTTTCTTAAGCGAGGCACGGAGCTCCTACTCTATGCGACCATACTCCTTGCCCTCGCGCATGCGCCTCTCAACACATTTTATTTTTTATATGTACTTACTGTATGTGTGTGTGATGTAAAAACAACATGTATGTGAATGTTACATTCTCAACTATCTGTATCCCAAAAATAGAGTGCTAGCTCCTTCCTAACAAACGTTAGCTACTTAATTGAATAGGCTCTGTGATGTGGTTTGCGATTTGAGCTATGGCATACAATGTATCACTGCTTGCTGGAATCGGTAACCGCAGAAGCACTCCATCACTTGACCTTAATTGGTTAACGAGTCCGCAGGATACATTGTTGTATTCTGCCTCTTCAACTAGACCACAAACCACGTATTCACTTGAGTTTGTGGTTAAGACTTCCCCGGTGGGTTTTGCGGTTTAGGAAGTGATACAGAACTTCAAAGGAGCCACATACCACAGATGAACTTATTCAGTTAACGCGTGGCACAGCGGTAGAAGCTCCCCATTGTGTTGCGAATACAGTTTGCACATTCAACATGCATTCATAGGACTGCAGCTAGTTTCTGTATAGGGGAAACATGGCATTGTGGTGACCAACAGTTAACCCCTTCATCCCATCAAGGTTTAAGTGTAACCAGCCGGGTAGAAGACCTTTATTATTGGCCTTGTTAACCCCTTCACCGCTACAAGCACACACTGACAGCAGCGGAAGCGTGCCTGGCAGGCAGATTGTCAAACGTAGCCGGGTCTGGGTTGAAGTGTGGGTTCAGAATACTCAGTCTGTTAGCCGTGGTCTGGGGTTGGAGAGGTCAGAATCGTGGAAGTCCATATAGCTGTGATCTGGAGTTGAAGAGGTTAGAATCGTGGTGGTCCCTATAGCCATGGTCTGGGTTGGTTAGGTCTGCAGAGTCGAGGGTAAGCCGGAGTCAATATCCAGAGAGGTTCCAAGGTTAAGCCAGGTCGGTACACAAAGGGTTAAACTGCAAGATAAACACAGGACAAGGAGCAAGGCTCAACAGACGTGAACTTTGCAAGGGGAGAATGCAGGCTGGCCTAGGAACACCACAGGGGTGTGTGGGAATTCCTTAAATGACAGAGCAGAGAGACAGAGCTGCAGTGATTGCACGCACCAGGTGATAGTGCTTGCAGATCCAAGGGGAGATCTGTCTGAGAGCTCACCAACTCAGCAAGAGTGAGCTCCAGCCAAACCCAGGAACGGATTCCTTACAGTACCCCCCCCCTCCCCATCCTTCATGCGAGGCCTGATCTGGTTGACATAGAATTATTTCTGAAGTGTCTTAGGCCGCGCTTATAGTGCAGGCGATGCGACGTCGCCCGAAAACAAATACATTGCCGCCGCCGCGTGCACTTATAGTGCGCGCGATGGCGCGGAAACTGTAAGCTGGCAAAATTAGATTTTTCAACTGTCACGTCATGTGACGGCCCTTGAACAATTCAAATTGCCGGAATCCCGTGACCCCGCCGGTGGCGGCGGGTGACGTCACCCGCCGTGTCGCCATCGACGACACTATAGGCACGGCTTAGGCGGGAAGTAGGCCCAATATCCAGCAGTTCATTGGTGAGTACCACCTTTAGAAATAAGAACGGTGGTACTGCAAATCTTGGCAGAATGATTTGGAAATCCAGAGCTGTGGAAAAAAAGGAGATTCCAGAACAGGGACATAAGAAGGGCACAAGCCAGGTGCCAGGTCCGCAGTAATAGTCCCAGAGTACGAGACGAAAGACACCAATTGTTGGCCGGCTGTAGTAGAGAAGCCTTCTGGAAGGGCAATGGTTTTGCTCGAATAAGCACGTAGATATTTGTGAAACATTTGTTCTCCAAAGGAAATCCGGTCACTGGGTGGCAAGGGTAGAGGGCGGGAGAGCTTACTGAAAGATACTGATACAGTTCTCTTGTTAAAGTCCAGGCCCATTATCCCTAGCAAGTTGAGTGTGATGGTTGGAGATTTTACGTAATTTCCTGTTATGGTACTGACAAACGATAAGAGGCCAGCCTCCCTGGGCAAATGGGGTTTGGAGAGCATCAGGTCCGAAGTCTGGGCATCCGCAGAGGACGTAGTAAACACCAAAGAACAAGTAGAGAAGCATGCCCATGTCCACAGTGGGAGCACAAGAAGCAGGGTCGAGCACCTCAGACAAGACAAGGAAGTTCAATCAGGGTTTTTCAGTCTTTGACAATGTTAACAAGGAGTCCAGAGGGAACACATCAGGCATCACACAGGTTATTAAAAACAGGTTAATACCCACGGGTATTAAAGCTGCTTGTAAAGAGCGAGAGCTTGGATCAATACAGATCTTATCCAGTACCGCAGGAGGCTGGGTGAGCAGAAAAACTGACTAAGAAACAAAATTCTTGGAGTTAGGACTGGGTACTTCAAACACTGAAGGAGAATCCGGAAAACACAAACTTGACTTAGGAGTGGAAGTCCCAGATTCAATGGCTTCACGCAGTACTGTAGAGGAATCAGTGCAGAAAAAAAATCAGTTTTAAACACAGGGTCCTTTGAATCAGCAGATACATTTGGTGCTACAGAAACCTCCCTGGGAGGTAACCCTGAGTTTGAGGCAGAGGAAGAGCAGTCAGTAGTGGGTACCACAAAAATTGTGGCAGAATCAGGGACGTATTACTCCGTTTTGAACACTGGGTCATTTGAATCTGTAGTAGGAACAAGTACTACAGAAGGTTGCAAGAGAGATAACCCTGAGTTTGTAGTAGCAGCCATGCAGTCTGTAGCGGATACCTCAAATACTTTGAAAGAGTCAGTGAGAGACGGTATTGTCTGAGGAGTGGGAATCCCAGGCTCTAAGGCTACATGAGGAGTTGTGGGGGGACTAGAAGGAGAAAATCTATACTGTACTTTGCAGTGAGGGAATTAAAGTCATTCTTGATTACCACAGGAGCTGCAGAATAGCCAGTGAAGAATATGTTTGTTCCTAAACTGGATGTCAGAGAAGCAGCAGTGGTCACATTAGGTACAACACAGGTGTCCGGGGAAGGTATACTGGTCTCTGAAGTAGGTATCTGAGAAACAGGGACCAGACTAGACGCTTCAATGGGATCAGAGAATGCTGCCCTTGTCTCTGAAGGGAACACTTGAGAAACAGCAGAAACTTGACTAGGTATCTCAATAGAATGAGAGGACATTGTGCTTGTCTCTGAAGTGGAAATATGTGAAACAGCAAGGGCCAGACTAGGTACTTCTATGGAATCAGAGGAGATTGTGCTTGTCTCTGAAGTGGGTATTTGAAACAAGGGCTAGACTAGGTACTTCAATAGAACATTGTGCTGGTCTCTGAAGTGGGTATTTGAGAAAACCGCAAGGACCAGACTAGGTACTCCGATAGAATCAGAGGAAGTTGCGCTTGTCTCTGAAGTGGGAGTCAGAGGGTCAATGACAGAAACCTTAGAAACAGAGAGAGGTTTATCCAATACTGCATGGGCCCCAGCAATATTCATGGAACGGACTCATGACAACTGGTCATGGAAGAAACAGAACTAGGTACATTTAATTGTGCGGGGATATGGTAAAATATCTACTTGTCACTGAAGTGGGTGTCTGAGAATCCACAGTGGGGACATCAGGCTCTATGGGAGACCTTGTGGCAAGGGTCTTGGAATCAATTAACGAAACTGCAGGCATTACAGACATAACAGAGAAGACACCTTTTAAAACAGGAGTTTTTTCATTGGTGATGGGCATCTCAGAGACTACAGGAGAGTCAGAGGGAAGAAAGCCTGGCTTTACATCAGGAATAGCAGTAGCACAGGTTAATACAGGAAGTGCTGGAGAATCCTTAGAAGCAGTAAGGGGAGACTCAGACCTTATTAAGGGATCAGAGACAGATAACCTGATCTCTGAAGTGATAGCTTGAGAGGCAGTAAAAGGGGAACTAATCATTGTAGGAGGTTCCAAGGAAACAGACTTAGATTCAAGGGCAGGAATTTCACATTTCTGAGGAGGAATAGCATTGAGTGTAGCAAGAGGGTTAGAGACGGGCAACTGCGTGCTGGCTCTTGGCTAAAGGTTGAATTAAAACCAGGGATCATGGCAAACTCTTCTTTTGGCTTCAGAGAAACAAAATCAGTTTGGTAATTTTCAGGAGAAGGAGGTACCCCCATATGTTTAGTAACAGGACTAGTAACGCAGGGGAACTGTCCAGTAACAGTGTAGTTGGCGAGGAGAGAGTCCTGCTCTTTTATGCACTGATCCATAGCTAGGGACAGTTCATGGAGTGTACTTCGAGCCCGCGTCAGTCGCATTGGATCCACGTTTTCCCAGGTCACAGGGGAACCAGGAGAAGGAACACAGGAGGCCAGGGTCTGTTTTAACTCTCTAAGGCGCTGGGCCCGAGTAAGGAGTTCCTTATGGAGTAGTTTTTCAGACTGAGTTAGAGTTTTAAACAGGGACTGGGTCTCAGGTGGGGACATTATTTCAAACAAGGACCAGTTTTCAGACATTTCAGACAAGAAGAGTCCTACCCTCACCACAGCCGGGTCCGGGTTTGTGGGGCTGAGCATACTGTAACGGACGTGCTCGCCACAAACCGGGACCAGACTGTGGGGCTGAGGTGGGGATGTGAATACACCGACATTAGACCACGAAGCCAGTTCTGGATTGCGCAGTCAGTAGTCAATAATAGCCGGTTCGGGGTTGGAGTAGGCAAGGTAATCCATGGACAAGCCGGGGTCAGAGTTGGAGACGTCAGAGTAGTCGATATACAGGCTGTGGTACGGCAACGGGTAGGCTGGTGCGAAGCGCTTCAGCGTAGCAGCTGAAGCAGGTGTGAAGCTACGCTGAAGCGGGTGCGAAGTGCTTCAGCGTAGCAGCTGAATTGCGGAAATGGCCTCTGCATGAGGTGCGGCCCATGATAAATGTCTCTGCAAGGGGAGAATGCAGGCTGGCCTAGGAACACCGCAGGGTAGCACTGGGAGACCAGCGCTTCGGCACAAGAACCAGGAAGTGACCTCTGCCAGGAGGGAATGCAGCAGGTCTCAGGAAAAAGGCAAGGCTAACACGGGATTCAGCGCTTCAACACAGGAACCAGGAAGCAAACCTCTGCAAGGAGGGAGTGCAGCAGGTCTTGGGACCCAGGGAGCAGACCTCTGCAAGGAGGGAATGCAGCAGGTCTCAGGAAAAAGGCAAGGCTAAGGCAAGGTAGCTTATGGCAAACACAATTACATCCAAGTCCAATTTGGTTTATACTCAGCAATGAGGGGAAGGGAGAGCCCAAATAAGAAGTGCAGGGAGCCAATGCAAAAACGGGTGTTTGGGAATTCCTCAAATGACAGAGCAGAGAGACAGAGCTGCAGTGATTGCATGCACCAGGTGATTGTGCTTGCAGATCCAAGGGGGGGGGGGGTCTGTCTGAGAGCTCACCAGCTCTGCAAGAGTGAGCTCCAGCCAAACCCAGGAACGTATTCCTTACAGTCCGTTGGTTTGGGACGATACTCAGAAGAAAAAAGATGAGTGATCTCCAACCTTTGAGTGAAGGCACGCCAAAATTTCGAGACAAACTCTCACCCCCGATCAGACAGTATAGAGAGTTGGACTCCATGAATACAAAATATTTCTTTGATATAAATATCTGCCAAGGTGGCTGGGACGAGGGAGGGGTGCCAAGCGAGTATTAAAGGGGTCATCCCCATTAGGTACCCCCTTCCACCGTCTGGGAAGTGAGGGTTAACCAGAAATGTACTTATAATACATATGTTCCCCTGCTTCACAACCAAAAGGTACGTCCCTTGGTTATCCTATTCCCACATTTAGAGGGAATTCATGTATTTTTATTCCCCTGCCTCAGGGCAAACTGTGTTCTATTTGATAGAAATGTATATGGGTAAAATTAGTGGTGTTTGTACCTTTACATAGTTACATAGTAGATGAGGTTGAAAAAAGACTTCTGTCCATCAAGTTCAACCTATGCTAAATTTAGACAACAGATACTTTATCCTATATCTATACTTATTGATCCAGGGGAAGGCAAACAAAAAACCCCATTGACAGTGTATGCAGCAACCACATACACTGGGATCAGGTCGGGAGGAAAAGGGTTAATTGCATTTCCATGTTTATTGCCCTTTGTCCCATTTCCCGCCTTTGCAGTCTCCATTTTGCAGCATCTCCATAGGTTGCCATTGGAGCCCTATGTAATCCTATGGAGATTCCGGTGATTTGGGCCTGGTATCACAGATGACCTGCAGGTGGCGCCCGAGAGGAGAAGCGGCGTTTCCCCATTGAAAGTGAATGGAGTAATGCATTTCAATGGGGATTCCTCGACTCTGACCTCCAGGAACGGGCTGGCAGCCAGACAGACCGCAGAAGCGGAAACAATGTCTTAAAAGAGCTTTGATCAGGTCTCGGTCAAGTTCACGTCCAATTGGCGTGGGAACTTTTGTTCTAGGGCACCAAGAAATAAAATTCTTTTTGCCCCTAGCCCCTGGGAACCCGCTCACTCGACCCCAACCCGGTCCGACAATTAATGGCGACGAGAAAGGGTTGCGCTGGCCATAAGGGTCCTACCGTTGAAGAAAGTCGCGTGGCTTTCAAACACTAAGTGGAAAACAGTGTAAACTGAAAACCCAGAACTCCGGTTCCGTGGGACCAGAGGACTGGAATTTGGCCAGGATGTAGTCACTGCTTCGGCATGACTGCATGGCAATTTCCAGCCCTCTCCCCCCAACCGAACGGAGTAGGGTTAACTGTGAAAAAGTGTTTGTTTCCCATTGACTTCAATGGTAGCAGAGGTCCCATTGAATCCTATGGCAGCACCGGCCCATGCATTTCCTATGGCAGCGCCGGCCCTATTGATTTCAATGGAGGTAAAAGCCGCGAGGTAAATGGCTAAGTGTAAAACTATAAAAACCTTAAGTCTATAACTCCGGTTCTAGAGAGCTGGGATTTGGTCCTCTCTGAGCAACAGAACGGAGGCAGGTTGATTGTTTAGTTTGGGTTTCTGCCATTGACTTCAATGGCAGAGAAATGCAATGTCTGTAAATGTGCATTTAAAGTGTATTTCTATAACTCCGGTTCGGTGGGTTCCAGCGAGCTGAAAATTGGCCACCGTGTTGAATCCCCTCCGGCATGAGGATCTGGCTCTGCAGTATGTTAATAGTCAGGGGGCGACACAATGTCTACAACAAAGCCCCTGATCAAAGGCTCCCCCACTCTGATTATGTATGCTAGGGCGGAGAAGAGCATGACTTGAGTAGTTCTTTAAGTGTTAGAAATCACACCTCCAGACAAAGGTTTTCCTGTCCAGGGACCCAAAAGGCAGACTAGGGGACGCCAGTCTTTTGGGAGTGGGGCTAGGGAAATGAGCCCCTGATTAGAATAATGCCCACCCCTGTGGGCAGATATTACCTTGCTTCCCACGTGAGGTGGCAAGGGGAAAATGGGTGGAGGTAATTGGTAACCAATACCTGGCACCCAATGTTAAGGGATAGGGCTGAAATCCCATATACACGAGTGTAAGCCCTATGCCTAGGGTCTTCGTTTCATCTTCGTTACAACATCTACTTGTTGAAAAAACAGAGAGGTAGAACCCCAAGGAGAGCACTCTACCAATGTGTAGCCAAAATGTATCAGAACCTAGTAAGGTGGGTGAGTAATGAATTAATTAAAACCAGAAACTTTAATTGAGTCTTAACTCTAAATATAAAATAATATGGGGAACACTATAGGTCAAGTAATATACTAATGATAGCCAGAGTACAGTGAATTAATATTAAAAATGAGCAAAGCAGACCACAATAAACTCTGTACTGTAAACCCAGAGTCTGGGATATGGCCGCACGATAACACTAGTGGTGTAGAGTAGATCCAAAGGATGGTTATAGGTCAAAACAGGTAACGGTAAGTGTCTAGTTTGTACTATGTCGTATGGCATAAATCAGCATGTCGATATCAACGCTGACTGTAGCAGTATACAGGTATAGCTGGTTACTTGTACAGGTTAGTGGTATTGTACCTATATCAGTAACACAGCACACAGAGTCAGTTATCTGTGTAAATAATGCCAAAAGCCGTGCCTGTTGGTGGTGGATCTCTATGTACAAAAGCCACTTGATGTTAGTATGGTGCGTGAGTATTGTACACACAAGTTAGTGGTATTGTACCTATATCGCTAGCACAGCCCACAGAGTCAGTTATCTGTGTAAACAATGCCAAAAAGCCGTGCCTGTTTATGGTGGTTCTCTGTAAGTATAAGCCACCTGGTGTTAGTGCGGTGCGTGAGTGTTGTACACACACATACACGTAGCAGTATACAGGTATAGCTGGTTACTTGTACAGGTTGGTGGTGTTGTGCCTATATCAGTAACACAGCACACAGAGTCAGTTTATCTGTGTAATTAATGCCAAAAGCCATGCCTGTTGGTGGTGGATCTCTATGTACAAAAACCACTGATGTTAGTATGGTGCGTGAGTATTGTACACACAAGTTAGTGGTATTGTGCCTATATCGGTAACACAGCCCACAGAGTCAGTTATCTGTGTAAACAATGCCAAAAGCCGTGCCTGTTCATGGTGGTTCTCCATATGTATAAGCCACTTGGTGTTAGTGCGGTGCGTGAGTGTTGTACACACACATACACACCATATCAGTGTCAGTATTAATCTAAAACAGTGCACAAGTAGTGCCTGTTAACATGGA
>WSYH01008102.1:0-30523 GCA_036426205.1 Ascaphus truei | reverse complement strand
TGATAAAGTGCCAAAAGCACGAAACGCGTAGGAGGGCTGTACTCTTGCCGTTTTTTATGCAGTTGAAATAAATTCATTTTTTATTTGCCACATGACCTGATTTTGTTGCTGTGCACCACACAACACTTTTTTTCAATGCACTGTGAAGCCTGCTTTATTGCCAAATAAGATAGACTGAGGCCCACAAGCACTAAACCTGGACCCCTGCAAGCACTGCTTATCGCTAAAATGGCTGCCAAGCGTGCTTAAAAAAATCCCATAGGCTGAAACCAGACCAGCTCCATTGACCAAGCACTGTACTCACCGCCGAGCAGGCGATCGGGGACTCCCAACCAAGAGCAGACCTCGGTACATGGCTCAGCAAGAGAGACTCCGCGCCTGCGGGTGGATCAGAGGGATTCCCCTGCATCGGGAGGACGCTATGGAATACCCGACGGGGGCCGCGAGACGCACACAATAGGCCCAAGATGGCCAACGGGAGAGCGGGGAGCATAACAAGATAACTTGCGACCCGCCACACAACAGGAGATCGGAGGCGCGGAGACAGAGGAGGCTACCGGCAACGCAGAGGAGCAAAATACCGGAACAGGGGACCTATGGAGGTGGGTTAAGGAGGAAGGGGGCAAGGGGTACCCAAGTGGTGGGGACTTGTGGCCTGGGAGCTTTTGTCCCAGTGGGACACCAAAGCGGCTGCCCTGATGGCCACCCCCGCTCCAGCAATAAGACTCTGCTAAAGCCTAGGGCTGCGGCCCTACTTCCCCTCCCCCCGCCCCCTCTGAATAATATCATGTTGGAAGCTGGCTCCGGGACACAGACATATAAGAGGTTCACTCACTCCCCCCTGCCCCTCCTCAAAACTGCAAATACAGATATATACTCTGCTGACCCTAAGCAGGCGCAGCAGCTGGAACTGAGGAACTGAGGAACTAAGAACTGAGGGCCTACTCGTCTGTGCCAAACCTACAGATAATAAAAATACCCCAAAATGGCTGCCATGAAACACTGAACAGCTAGCTGGACTGAATGACCACGCCATCCCAAAACCGCTGTGCAAATTGTGATCACTCAAATAATCTCATGTAACAATGGGATGATTGTGTGAGGGGGTGCATATGTGGTATTGACGACACTGAAGGCTCATGACTAGGACACCCTCAAGAAACCACAAATTAGTTCAGGTAAATATATGATCAAATAATAGTGACGCTGGGCTGTCTTTTCTTTCATTTGCCTCCAAAGAGCGCCTGAAATATGGCTCCACCAAAAAGGACACCAAAACCGGACGCGTCCTTGTTTTTCAAACAAAAGAGGGACACAGCCAAATCCCCAAGCAAGGAAAAGAATGCACAACCTCGGGAATGACAAGAATCCGAAGCAGGCACTGACTCCGACCAGGAGTCGAGAATCAAAAACGATCTGAAAGCCTGGGTCAAGGAGTTCAAATAGACGTTTCATGGGGAACTGCAGAACGCAATGAAGGGGCTGTGGTCTGAAATTGCGGCAGTAGAGGAACGCACCACGGGCCTTGAAGAGGCAATGGAGGCCACCTCTGTAAAGGCAGGTGAAGGTAGATTAGACATAGCTGAACTGAAAGACCAGGTGTCGCAGCTCCAGAATGGTCAAGAAGAGGCTGAAAACAGATCAAGGAGGAACAACATCAGGGTCCGAAATGTACCAGAGTCGGTCTCAACAGAAGAGATTAAACCCTATCTCCACAGACTGTTTCAAAGTATTATCCCCGAAACTGCCAATACTAAACTGGAACTAGAGCCCACAGAATCTACAGGGCAAAGGAGTTTGAAAACAGAGGTTCCAGGGACATAATCACCAGGCTCCACTATTTTTCAACTAAGGAAGAAATCATCATTAAAACCAGAAACCAAGACAAGACAATTTTTGAAAACTCGGAACTACAGATTTTCTCAGATCTCTCGTCAACAACGCTGGCCAGAAGACACAAACTTAGAGACCAAACAAGCTTTTTACGGGCCAGAGATATCAGATATCGCTGGGGCTTCCCATTCTGCCTACAGGCATCACATAATGGGAAACAAGCTACACTCAGAACCCCAGAGGAGGCCCAGCATATATTGCCGCCTTAGGTCTGGAAGTCCCGCAGGAGCTTGGAGCCTCAGGGAGAGCCCCATCGCAAACGAGTCAGAGGCCATGGTCCAGAGTTCAGGGAAAAAAAGTAAAGAGTGAAAAAAAAAAGAGACTTTAAAGTTACAATCGGAGCTCTAAACACATACACGGCCGACACAGTTTATCCGAGTGCGGCTCATTCCGCAAGCCGGGAAATGTCCCGGCTTGCGAGCCGCACTCCCTCAGCGTGCCGCGCATCACCGATGCGCGGTCACGCATCATCGGGTGCCAGCGCCCCCTGCACGCGCGTCCAGGGCTCCCCGAGGGAGCCCTGGTGTCCCGTGATCGCGGGACGGCGGCAGGGGGTTCCGGGGGACCCGGCGGACCCGGCAGCGGTAGGGAGAGCGCCCCGATCGGAGGGCGCTCTTCCGCTGCTTCAGCGCGCGCCCGTCACCCTGCGGCGCGCGCCAGGATACTGCTGCGGCCAAGAACGGGCAAATGCTCGAATAAACTTGGCCGCAGCAGTAGGCTCTACATGGTTACCAAAACTGTTGTTTATCTTATTGTATTGTTGATGTGATTAACGTTTAACTATTGTTCTCTTATGCACGTTTTAGCACCAGTAAGTCTTCTCCGAAGGCTAGAAGGCCCGACGTATATATAGCCACTGACAAGCAACCGAAACATGCTGGTTTCTGTAAACGTCCAAAGTTCATCTGAAAGCAAGTACTGCGATGCACCCCCCACACATATTCCCCTCTTTTTAGACTCTGCATACCCCAAAAAAAACCAGAGCAGAGTCAAAGGCCCGAGTTAACAAAGGGCTCGACCCTACACCAAGTTAATGCCCCCCAAAGTTATTTTTGTTTTTCCCCGAATGTTTCCCCACTCCATCCTATTTGGACTCCGCACATGCACACCCAGTGTTATATAATCAGGGAACAAGGGAAGACACACTACCTGAAATTAAAGACCCGCCAAGAAGCCCATATCTCCAACAGAATAAAAGCAGAGAAGCCCTCTCTAGGGCAATACATAAAAATGTATGGCTAGTTCTTTAAAAATAATCACCCAGAATGTCAAGGGCTTAAACTCTCCTATGAAAAGAAGGCTCATTTCAGAGACTTCAAAGCTAAACAAGGAGATATATATAAATATGGTCCAGGAGACACATCTGAATAAAGATGATACAAATAGACTGAGAGACAAAAATTAACAACAAATCTACCACTCCCCAGCGACAAACAAAAAGGCAGGAGTGGCCATTTTGATTAAAACAGTGTCCCCTTTGCCATAGAGAAAGTTAAGGGAGATAAGGCAGGACGAATGCTAATAATATCCGGTAAAATAGGGACCTCAGAATTGACCTTAGCATGCTTACAGTATCAACATTATTTATTCTTACACTTCCCGCATGGCAGGATGCGTGCGGGAAGCGTTGTGACGCGGCTAGTTGCGGCGCACTGTGACGTCACTGTCACGTTACGCGCCCGGTTTCCCCTGCTTCCCCGGCTTCCCCGGCTTCCCCGACACCCCTGGAGTGTAAATTGTGGTAAGCGGGGGTGCGGGGAAGCAGAGGGGCAGAGCAGAAGCCGGGTTCGGGGTCGGGAAGGGGGGCCAAAATGCGCCCGAAGCGGAGGGGTTGTGCGTGGTGGAACCGCGGCGGCACGCGGTCTTGACTGGCGGCAGCCGGAGTAGATACTGGCATGCCGCCGGCATTAGTAAGAATAAAGTATGCCGCTACTGTATATGCTCTTAACGAGGACCAGGAAACATTTAAACAGGAGGCATTCGATACAATCAATCACCACAGGAGAGGCCACCAAATAATTGGAGGCGATCTGAACTCTGTTATAGATAGCAACAAAGATAAAGCGAGAACCCTGGGTAGAGTATGCCACTCAAACTTAAAAAACTCAACAACCCTTAAAAACAGTATAAGAACGAGCGGGTTGGTAGATGCATGGCGACTGATGAACCCCACAACAAGGGGTTACTCATTTTACTCGGCCCCACACAAACAATACACATGCATAGATTACATTTTTATACCAAGAGAGCTGACTAGTCAAATAGTAAAGGCAGAGATAGATAATATTACATGGTCGGACCATGCCCCATTGATGCTAACGTTAAAGGGCCTACATTGGAGGCCAGCAGGAGCAAGATGGCAGATGAATGATCTGCTTCGGATACCCGAGTCTAAAAATGCTATAAGAGCTGCTATGCAAAACTATTTCACATTAAATGACAACGGACAAGTAGGAGATAGCACCCTATGGGCCGCGCACAAAGCCACTCTTAGAGGGAGTATAATTGGCATCGCTTCACATAGGAAAAGAGAGAAGAAAAGAGGACAAACAGCCTAAACGATAACATCAGGGTGAACGAGGAGAGCTATCAGAAAGACCCATCAAACAGAATCAGAGCAGAATACATGATCTACTATAAACTAGTCAATCTATACTATTGGATCCTTCTTTCTTTCATTTGATTACAAGAGGAAGAAGACAAGTTTTTTTCTGGAAAAAAAAAGAAGACCTACAGATGCAGCGGCTGTTATTCGAACACTTCGCACGTTGTATACCTTGGAATATCCACGTCATGGCGCATGATTTCTTCCGACCTTCCCGCCTTAAGACACGAGTGCAGAAAATGGCATTTTAGTGTTAAACAGTGTTAAACCGTGTTAAACACTGAAATTGACACAGTAGCACAGTAGCAACATACTGTACACATTACAATTCATTCATTTCATTGCACACAAAGAAATAGAATCTGTGAAATTGAAACAAAGCAAGCGCAATAAACATGTGTGCTGGGGCGATTGCCGCGTTAATGCCGCGTGGAGAACAGCAGCGCACACGAAAACGGCTCCGTGATTTGTTCGAATAACGGCCGCTGCATCTGTAATGCAGCACTTAATTTTGTCACTTTAAATGTTACACCTACAGTATTTGCACTAAATGTATTTTGCCCAATATCAGCACTATAAATGGCACTTTTATTAGCACTTATAGTTGCACTTAGTTGCACAACAAAATAGCGCTCCCCTTATTACTTTTGTATATCTGTTGTGAATTTAGTGGTGAATTCTATTTGGGTTTAAAGCTGCTATTTATGTATTTTATATGTAACCCTTCATCACAAGCACCAGGTTTTTTTTTTTTTAATAATAAATGAAGGGGTTAAGGCAGACTACCAGGTTTATTGCTGGCAGGGGGGTGAGTGAAGGGGGTACTTGGCCCAAGGTGGGTGGTTAGACCCACCATGAAGATTGCGGGAGGAGTTAACCCCTTCATTACTATAGTGGTGGTAACCTCTATGATAATGAAGGGGCTTATACCCCAACCCCCACCCCCCCTACCCACCCTGTTGGCCTAACCACCCACCATAGGCAAAGTCCCACCCAATCCCTCTACCCCAAATAACAATTAAAATACCTACTACCTACCAATACACAAACCACCCACCCCCTGTACCCCCAATAATCCCCCCCTAACACATACAGTACAGTAATGGGTAAAATTACTATTATCCAGATATTAATAATAATAGGGAATTTGCCCATTAAAAATAAAACATTAGCCAGCCAGCATAAATTAAATAAAACTTGCACTTACCCCTGCCAGGATGAAGCGAGTCCTGTCCATACAGCAAAATGAAAAGAAAACTCCCAGTTTAAAAGGTGGGGAGGGGTGAGCTCTGGGAAGAAGGTCCACCTACTTCCAAACAACTGTTGCTGGTTAGAAATTGATTAACACACACATTCCCAGTAAGCTCAAACCCCAATACCTATATATTTATGTGTGTGTGTCTGTGTGTGTGTGTTGTCTAATATATATAATAATATAATATTTAGTATATATATATTATAGATATATATATAGATAATATAGATAGTATATATATTATATATATATATATATATAATATAAATAGTATAATATTTATGTGTGTCAAAGGAGTGCTACTGAGTGTGGCAAATCTATACAACAAAAGACAGGGGAGCCCAATGCCAATTGACAAAACAGATATGGTAACAAGTATAAAGTTTAAATACTTCAATAATAATATTTTCTTGGTTATTTAGTTAAATCCTTTGGCCAAAGCGTTATAAGCCTGCAAACCAAACGTGAAGGTATATCCAAATTTGCAGGTCCTAACACTAAACTGTGAATGTTTCCTTTTACCTTTGTATGACAGGAAACAACCACATTGGGCTCCCTTGACTTTTGTTGAAAATATTGCCACGCTCAGTAGCACTCTTTTTGACACACACACACAAACACACACATATACGTATGTATGTGTATGTGTGTATATATATATATGATGTGGTGGGTATTGGTGTTTGAGCTTACTGGGAATGTTTGTGTTAATCAATTTCTAACTGGTAACAGTTGTTTGGAGGTAGGTGGCCTCTCCACCCAGAGCTCACCCTCCCCACCTTTCTAACTTGGATTTTTTTTTAATTTTGCTTTATGGACAGGACTGACTGCAACAGGTCCACAATGCAATGCTCCTCAACAGCTAAGCTTCTTTCTTTTCTTAATCTGTACTTGTTATCCAATTGGGGACATCTTATTTCTTCCTCTTCATCTGTACTTGTAATCCAATTGGGGGGAGATGTTGTTCTGTCGGCTTCTTGGCTTTAAATGAGATGGGACAGACCTGATATAATGTGTGTGACATTACATTTGTGGGTCAAATGATACACCTCCAATCCGATTGTTGAAAGGATGTGATGTCATCAAAAGGGAGGGAAGCCAGCCAATCAGGAAGGCTATGCTTCCCTCTCTTTAAGATGATATCACTAAAAACAAGATGGCTGCCATCACATGGTACTAGAACCAATCGGATTGGGAGATATACCATGTGAGGCATGTGGCATCACATGTGGAAAGAGGATATGACATCATCTAACCACTAAGGCAATGAAGGAGTTAAGCCAGACAACTGGTTAATAGGGGGCAACTGGGTGGGTGAAGGGGGTAGTTGCCCCAGGTGGGTGGTTAGGCCTACCGGTAAGTTTGCGGGATGGGTTTACCCCTTCATTAGCGGTAGTAACTACTATGGTAATGAAAGTGCTAACCCCTCTCACTACCCACCCCGAGAGGCCTAACCACCAACCCTGAGGAAACTACCCCCTTTACCCACCTCCTCTGCCCCCAATAAA
Organism: Ascaphus truei; assembly: GCA_036426205.1. NCBI lineage: Eukaryota > Metazoa > Chordata > Amphibia > Anura > Ascaphidae > Ascaphus > Ascaphus truei. Next base: position 23,262 of record WSYH01008102.1, on the reverse strand, counting down.
CATTATAATACAAACATCAATACAATACATTGCACAACCCCCCCCCCCAACACATACAGTACAGTAATGGGCACAATCCTTATTGCTCAAAACTAGATAATAGCTAATTTGCCTATTAAAAAAATAATCATAACCAAAGCATTAATCAGCCAGCATATAGTAAATTAAAGTTCTACATTACCCCTGCCAGGATGAAGGCCATCCTCATCCTCCTCATTTTCCTCTTCTTCAGTGGGCACCAACAGTAAAATAAACAAAAACGAACTACTGGCCACTAACCCCTTAATCACCTTAGTAGTTATTAACCACTATGGTAATTAAGGGGTTAACCGCCTCTCTTGCTACCCACCCAGGAGTCCTAACCAACCTCCCCGGGGAAACTACCCCCACCTCCCCTACCCATTGATTGGCAGCACCAAATAGAAAATACATTAAATTTCAATAAAACAAAACAAAAATTCCAATAAACAGTTGATTGTCACAATGGAACACCAATAACCTATGGGCATGGGTGGCCACTATGACAGTGAATGTGCAAGCTGCAAATGAAGAAAAAAAAACAGCACCAAATAAAAAAGATATTCAATTTCAATACAACCTCCAAAATGCCATTAAAACAATTGATTGGCACAGTAGCACACCTATTCCCTATGGTCATGGGTTGCCACTCTGACACTCAATGTGCAAGCTGTAAAACAAAAAATCATTAGAAAATAAAAACACATTCAATTTCTATTAAAAAAATATGCCAATAAGCTAATTGATTGGCACAGTGCCATACCAATGCCCTATGGGCATGGTTTGACACTATGACAGTCAATGGGCAACTTGCAAATAAAAAAACAAGCAGCAAATAAAAGACATTACATTTGAATTGCAAAAAATGCCACTGCAAATAAAGTATCAATTAAAAGACATTACATTTTAATTAAAAAAATGCAAATGCCAATCTAAAAAAATAAATACACAATGAAATAAAATTCAATCCATGTTTTTCTTAATTTTTATGTCTTCTGACTGGCGCCATAACTGCAGGACCCTGAGTGGTGAAATTGCCTAATTTACATTGGGATCATGTGAGTTGTTGGAGCTCAATGATCTTTTGATTTTATCTATAAAATTGATCTGTACTGTGTTCGTTCTTTTCTCTCTTATAATTTTGGGAGGTCCAGCTGTATTTCACTACATTGGGCTTAGTTCCTGATCACATTTATCTGTACACGCCTGACATCATCTATCACCATGTGAGTGGGCATTTGACAGTTTTTCTATTTTTGAATCTTTGCTATTAGCACGTTTGTACTATGTATGTGTTTTACTTTACTTCTGTGGTACTCCCTGTTAAACTCCACATTGTAGAGATGCAGCGGCCGTTATTTGAACACTTCACGCGTTGTATACCTCGGAATACCCCTGTCAGGCCCCTGTCAGGGCGCGTCATTACCGTGTGGTGACTCGTTTTTTTTTTTTTTCAACTTCACTTTTTTTGGGTTTTATCATTCATACATTGTGCCACAGACCATTGTCATATATATAGACCTTAACACACTATATTTACCGACGAAAATGGACATACATGGGACAATATCAGGAGACTACACACTATCACTGGACAAGACATACAGGACATACCAGACAAGGGACTTGTTTTTATCGAGTGCATAAAATTGAATATTTTTTTTCCAATCTTTTTTTCCTTTATTGAAGACACATATAAAAAATTACAGACCGGGGTTACAATCGTTATGATGTATTACAGAATGAGGGTAATTGAACTTGATTGTGGGATGAGTATAAAGTCTCCATAAATCATTTTCTCTGTTCTTGATAAGGAAAGCAGAGCTGGGGAAGACTCAGGGCGGGGAGATAGGTGGGAACGACAGGAGTGGGGGGGAGAATAGAGGGGGGGGGGGGGGGGGGGGGGGGGGGGTGGCACTTCTCTCTCGCTTCCCCTTTAGGGGGGGAGAGGTGAGTTAACCCTTCCCATTATTCCTAACTTTTTGTTGGCAAATTACTCATCTATTGGGCCTAATCTGGGGGTAGCGTTCCAGAGTTGATCCAGGGTTCCCAAGTATTATAGAATTGTGGCATTTTTTGTTTTAGCATGGCTGTTAATTTTTCCATATTCATTACTATATTTATTCTGTTTGCTACTGTCCTCCTCGAGGGTGCTTCAGTTGTTTCCATGCCGCCGCCACCGAGCATCTTGCCGCAGTAAGTATAGCAGAAGTCAGCCTGGCCGCGGGGGCCGGGAAGTCCTCTATTGGGCTGCCCAGCACGTATGTCAGAGGGTCCAGGGGAACCTCTAGGCCCAGGGTTTCATCCAGTAACTTCTGAACTCTGGACCAGAACCGCTGGATCTCGGGACATGTCCACCAAATGTGGGCCATGTCACCCTTTTGTCCACATCCTCTCCAGCACAGGTCAGTTGCGCCGGGGAAGATCTGGCTCAATCTACTCGGGGTCAGGTACCATTGAAATAGTATTTTGTATATGTTTTCTTTTGTAATTGAGCAAATTGAAGTTTTGGGGGCTGCCTCCCAGATGTCCTCCCAATCCTCAAGATCTAATGGTATGCCGAGGTCTATGCACCATTTTTGCATATAGGCATGTGTGGGTGAGGGAAGGGAATTTTCTATTATCCTGTAGATTGCTGTGATTAGCCCTTTCTGATATTCTCTCACTTGGCAGAGGGACTCAAATTTGGTCATGGGAGGGAATTTTGAGGACGGGGATAGAGCTCTAAGGAAATGCCTAATCTGTAAGAATGCGAAAGTGGGGAGGTGGGGGGCTGTTAGTTTATTTTTGAGCTCTTGGAAGGACAGAGCTTCATCATTCTCTAGCAGATCCGCAACCGTGCTAATATGTAGGTCTTGAAATAGACCGATCTGGGCCTGGGAACACCCCGGAGGGAATTCAGGGTTCCCAAGTATGGGGGTGAGTTGGGAGGGGGATGAAGTTAGGCCGTATGTTCCTCTATTTTTGGACCATATAGACCACGTGCATTTCATTGCTCCTAGTTCAAATCTCTGGGGAAGTTTTTCTTTGTGTTCTGGGGACCATAGTAGTACTGGGAGGGGGACAGGAGATACGTATCTGGCCTCTATTTCCAGCCAGCAGGCTGAACTCGGGGGATTGTTCCAAACCACTGCCTGTCTGAGTTGGGCTGCGTGGTAGTATCTGACCACATCAGGTACTCCCAGTCCTCCTCGTGTCTTTGCTGCCATGAGCACGGATCTCGGGACTCTGGGTTTCCGTTGCTTCCATATAAAGTGCATAATTTGCGTTTGTATATTTCTTAATTCGGCTAGTGGTATTGGAATTGGGAGGGTTTGGAAATAACAGGCGGGGAAGAATATTCATTTTTGCGGAGACGATTCTGCCAAACCAGGAGATCTGGTATGTATTCCAAGTCTCTAGGTCTCTCTTAATTTGGTTAAATAGGGGGGGGGGGTAGTTAGTTTTGTAAAGCGAGGAATCCATTCTAGAGATTTTTATCCCTAGATATTTTATGTGGGACGAGTTCCATCTATATTTGTAGTTTGATTGGAGAAGTCTCCATGTGGTCTCGGGGAGGGATATGTTCAGTGCCTCAGATTTGTACATATTTATCTTATAGTCTGAGGCCTGAATAAATTGATCTAACAATTTGTGTAAGTTGGGAAGGGAAATATGTGGGTCAGCTAAGGTCAGAATGACGTCATCCGTGAAAAGGGATATTTTATAATTTTTGTCGGATATGTTTATGCCTGTGATATTTGGGTCCGCTCTAACTTGGGCTGCCAATGGTTCTATTGAGATTGCGAAAAGCAATGGGGATAGGGGGGCAACTCTGTCTGGTTCCATTTCTGATATGGATCGGACTGGATTGTTCTCCTGGCAGTTTCAGATATGCGGTGGGGTTCTGGTAAAGTGCTCGGACCCCTTCTAGGAATGGTCCTGAGAAACCGAATTTGATCATTGTTTGATCAAGGAAGGTCAATTTGATCCGGTCAAAGGCCTTCTCGGCATCTAGGCTCAGGATCATTGCCTGGAGTTTATTGAGATGCACGTGGTCGATTATATTAATAATTTTGCGGGTGTTGTCAGAGGCCTGTCTTCCTGACACGAATCCCACTTGGTCTATATGAATTAGTCTGGGGAGAATAGGATTTAGCCTGTTTGCAAGGATCTTGCTAAAGAGTTTTAGGTCTGTATTAAGTAGGGAGATTGGTCTTTAGTTACCGCATTGCAGCGGGTCCCTTCCTTCCTTATGGATGATAGCTAAGTTGGCAGCCGAAATTGTGCCCGGGATCAGTGCTCCTTCTAGAAAGGAGTTAAACATATCAAGTAAAAATGGAGAGAGGGACACTCTAAATTTTTTATAATATGCGTTTGAAAAGCCATCAGGGCCATGGGTTTTGGCTATCTTCAGGGTGCTTATGGCTTGCGCCAGTTCCTCCTGGGTGATTTTGCCAATTCAAGGCTTTGAGTTCCTCGTCAGTGAGAGATGGTAGGTTGCATCTCGCCAAAAATCGCGAGGTAAAATCTACATCAGATGGGTCTTGGTTGGGGGGGTGCTGGTTGTAAAGCTCCGTATAGTAATTTGCGAATTCTTGGGCAATTTCTTTTTCTACATAAGTGGTGTCGCCTCCTTTAGTGCGGAATTTTGTGATCTGAGCCTTTGTTTTGATGCCCCGAAGTTTTGATGCTAGGAGTTTGTCGGCCTTATTACCCCTATCATAGAACCTCTGATTGGTCCATTTAAGCGTTCTCTCCACTTCTTCCAATTGTGATTGCTTTAGCTCAGTTCTTGTTTTGTCAAGTGTTCTGAGTAGTTTTTTGTAGGGGTTTTTTTTGTGTTGTTGTTCTTGGGAAATTATTTTATCAGTAAGCGCCTTTTGTGTTTTTAGTTTAGATTTTTTTTGTAGGATGCCAATGAGATTAGGTCACCTCTGATTATTGCTTTGTGGGCTTCCCACAGTGTTGATGCTGCAGAAACTGACCCTTTGTTTAGTTCATAGAATGTGGTCAGTTTGTGCCGAATAGTTTCTACCAATTGTGGGTCGTTTAGTAAGGAATCGTTTAGTTTCCAATTATAGGAGGTGTGCTTCACGAACGGGAGAGATAGGGTCAAATCTATCGGGGCATGGTCAGACCACGTAATCGGCCCTATGTTGGAATGGGAGTACGCCTGGAGGACATTTGTGGATCCCAAAAAATAATCGATCCGTGAGTAAGATTGATGTGGGGCCGAGAAGAACGTATAGTCCCTCTGGCCTACATGCTGGGCCCTCCAAATATCCGTGAAGGAGAAGCTCTGTAGAGTCTCTCTAAACCTTTTCGCTTTTTGCTGGGTTTGGACTGTGTGTTGGGCGGAGGGCAAGGAGGATTTGTCCTGCTCTGGCGACAACACCAAATTGAAATCTCCAACCACCAGCAAAGAGGCTCTTGAGAGTGGGTGTGGTGAGGGCTAGTTCCCTGGTCACATTCATAATTCTCTTTGTCATAGTACACATTGTGTTAAGGTACATTTTTCAGGTAAACTCATTCAAGGTAAAGATTCACTGTTGTTTTGCCTCATCTCAGCAAATATCATGTAACCTCTGGTTTTGCACACGCAGCTGGGAGAGGGGGGAGGGGGCGGGAAGGGGGATGGAGGATGTAGGAGGGGGGAGGGAGGGGGGGGCACATTGTATTTACAGATTTATTCAGTGTTGAGACAGTTCTGTCAGTTTTTGGGGGGTGGGCGTCCCTGGGTAGGACCGTTTTCTATACCTGCATATTATTCAAACATTATAATTAGGTCTTGACTAAGCAATATTGGTTCAAACAGTGAGACATAGCGATATCACATGGTTATGCATAGTTTAGCCCGATATTGGAGGAAGTTAGTCTCATTGAGGGATAGTGAGGGCCATCATTGTCAGTTGGGGGTTGATCAACCAGGTCCTTGGTTCAGCTGGCGGGGTGGGAGGGGGGGAGGGCCGGCTCATTGGAGACAAGGTGGGGGCTGGGGGGCAGGGGGATGGTGGATGCCCTCGGTATAGCGGGGGCGGAGGGGGGTGTAGATCCCTTTCAGTGTGAATCGGGAAGGAATTGGGCCTATTTTTGGGGGGGGGGGGGGGGGAGGGAGCCGGGAGGGGAGCCAGTGTTCTTGCATACGACCTGCCCTCCGCGGTTTGGAGGGGAAGGGGACGTCAGGTTGTTGTCTCTAGGAAGGCCCATCTTTCTGCTGACTTCCAGGCATGCTGCTGCAGGAGCTGCATCTTTCAGGGCTGGAGGTCTGGAGCAGGTCGCGGCAAATGGGGACCGGTGAGGACGACCTCTGCTGGGCAAGGAGAGCAGCGCGGAGTTGGTGCTTTCTTCGGCAGATTTCTGGGTTTTGGTGATTACTGCGACGGTTCCCCTTGCGCCGGGGGAAGCGTTGAGGTAAGAGGGCAGGTTTCTCGGGTGGGAAGGAGGGTAGTGGGAGGGAGAGAGGGGTTAGTGTAGGTGTGGAGAGGAGAAACGGGGACAGGGGCAGGGGGAGGGGGAGTGGAGGGGGGTGGGGGATTTGGGTGGTGGAGTAGGGGGGGAAGAGAAAAGGGTGAGGGTGGGGGGGAGGGGGGGGGGATGGTAGGTTGAGGTTCTGGAGAGGGGGTGGTGGTGGGGTGGGGGGGGTCGTGGGCCTTTCTTTGGGGCCGGTAGTTCTCTTAGGTGTCAAAATCTTTCGCGGCCGCCATCTTTAATGATGTTTGTGTGGGTGGTGGAAATTTACTGTTGTCTTTGGGGCATGACCCGTGCAGGGTGCCGGTGAGGGCGCCCTAGGTCTCCTTCAGTTCCGGAGGAATAGCGGGGTCATCTGGGTTCAGCGAAGTCGTTGGCTAGCCAGCCTCTCCGATGCACGGGGGGTATCCTGGGGGTCCATCTCGGTCGTTGCATCCGTGGGGGGGCGGTTGTTCTTCTGTGGGGGGGGGGATCCCCAGTGCTTTCAGGAATGCTTTCGTGTCTTCAGGGGCAGACACCGTGAAGTGGCGGCCATTACGAAGTACCACTAACTTAAAGGGGAATCCCCAACGGTATTTGACCCCTTGGTCTCTTAGGTGAGAGGTAAGTGGTCTCAGCGCGTTTCTTTTGCTCACCGTTAGGCGAGAAAGGTCATTAAAGAGCTGAATGTCCACTCCATCCATCGTCACGGAGCGCAGATCTCTGGCAGCCGCCATGATCCGCTCTTTTGCTGAGTAGGCATGCATTCTGAGCACTACGTCTCTATGCCGGTTGGGGTCCGATGGTTTGGGGCCCAGGACTCGGTGTGCTCGGTCAGCGTGCAGGTCGTGTTCAGATAGGCCAGGCACCAGTTGAAGAAAGAGTCTGCGGAGGTAGGGCTGCAGTTCTTCATGGGTGATGGTTTCAGGGATGTTTCTGAGGCGGATGTTCTGCCTCCGCTCCCTGTTCTCAAGGTCCTCAAGGGCATTTTGCAGGTCTCAGATTGCATCGCCACATCTTGTGACCTCTTTGTGGGTCTCGGCCTGCTCGTTTGTTATTCCCTTCATTTTCGCCTCGAGGTCCTCGGTTCTTTCTGTCAGCGCTCCCACCTCGGCTCGTATGATCTGGAGGGCCTTCTCTGTATCTTCCTTTACCCCCCTCCTCATTTTGGCTATGAGGGAGTCGAAAAATTCTTTATTCAGAACGGGGGGGTCTGTTTCAGGCGGGCTATGTCGGCCGCTGCGCGCCTCGTGCTCCGGTTCCTCCTCGGCGCCATCTTGTCCTTCAGGGCTGATATCTGTCTGGCGCTGTGTCGGAGCAAAAAATTTGGTGACTGGGTTTGGGTTCCGCTTTTGAGCCTTCCCCGTCATCTCCCTGATGTTAGCTGTTGGGGTGCGTTTCAAATTCGGGGGGTTTGGGGTGGGGGAAAGTGCCTATTCTTATTGCTTTTGTGCGAGGGTGTCGGGAGCTCTCTTCCTAGCTAACCATCAGCGGTGACGTCACCGGAAGTCTCATAAAATTGAATTTTAGTGTTCTGGTTTTTAAACACCTGCAAATTGACACAGTAATGTACTGTACACATTACAATTAATTCATTTCTGCCACGGAAACATGAAGAATTGCACCCAAAGAAATCAGAATCCATGAAAATTCAAACAATGCAACCACGTGATTGGCCACGTGGAGTACAGCAGAGCACACAAAATAGCTCCGTGATTTGTGATTTGTTGTTTTGAACGGCCGCTGCATCTGTATGCCACTTACTGTAAAACGGGCCACTTGAAAGAAGGCTTCTTCCTGCTTTCATCGCTTAGCTGGACATATAACTGTACAGTAACTGATGTGAGGAGCTTTTAAGTACTGATGAAACCTCAAACTTTGTGTGGCTTAATACCGTTCAATTGTACTGGAATGTAGGTACTAGAAGAAAAGGAATTAATGATATGTGCAATAAGTATCAATAAATATATAGATACATATATTTGAATATACTGTATAAAAAATATTATAATTGATAAAACTAATAGTTAATATGGTAATATGTGATTTTGTTTTTTTTTTACACATTATAAACATGAGATGCTCTAAAGGTGAACATCTTATATTTAACAACAATTCAATGTTGCATTGTCATAATCTAACAAATTGTTTTTATATATATATATATATATATATAAACTATACTACAAAGGCAAATCTAAGTAGAATCTCCTGTATATTTCCTGATGTTATACCTTTTTTCCATTTTCTAGTTCATTACTAGCTCATTTTATGAGACTATTTTATCTCTTTTATTTGGCTCAAAGTTGTGGGATACTGGAAAAGTTTACAACATTTACCATCAGAAAACCATTTACTATGTTAATAAAGTCATTTTGGCAGCTGCAGTAATTAAAGGAAACAATGTGGTGCCACATGATGGAGAGGTACATTATTGGTTACTTGTAAAGCTTGTAACAATTCAGGAAAGTATCCATGGTTACATGCAAATTCTGCAGTCAAAGCAAAGAGAAAAGCGGTTAAATGTCATGCACTACAACTTGCTTTTTGGGGAGATTTGCTGGAAATTCCCTGAGAATTTGTGCTGTACATTGTTTCTGTTGGAAGAACTAGAAAAACAGTATTTCTCTTTGTTAAAAAAAAAGTAGAGCAGTCCAAGCAGAACTGATAAAATTTGGCACAGATCCATTTCTGTTCAAAATATCAGTAGTAAAATAGGATAAATCTTTACAACAGTGTTAAAATGTCACTGTAGGTGACTAACAACATACAAAGCTCTACCCAATTAAATTTGGTTTACAACCGGGCAGTGATGTGAGACATGCTGTTATTCTAAAGTACAATATTCATTCAGTCAGTCTGAATCTCATTATAATTAACCTCTTAAATACCTTGTTTTTATTACACTTCCTAAATGCATATTCTTTCTTGGAGTCACCGGATACCAGGCAGTTTATACCTTTTTACCAGGATCATTCATTGAGCAAAACAAGGTAATCAAATAAATTGTAATTTATTCAACATAAATTCGTTTACACACAATGCAACACAAAATACAGACGAAAAACACACATACTGGGGGTCTGGGAGTCGAAAACATCTAGGTGCAGGGAGCTTTTACCCTGACCGGGACTTAGCCCGGAATCTTCTGGTTTCCAAATTGGCGTGAAGTTCCACATGCCACTGCTCCCTTCTCTTTTGAGAACTTGGACTTTTCTTGACCGCGAGCTACCAACGATTCTCTGGAACCAAAATCGGCATCAAATCCTAGCCGTGACCACTACATTAAATTTTGAGAACTTGGTTGCAAAAAGCTGGACTTAGAATCTGGCAGGCAGGTTTCCTGGCTTGAAATCGAAGCCGGTTTCTCTGCTATTCGCACAAGAGCAACTTTGAAAAGTCCACACGTGCTCTTTCTTCCGGGCATCTCAGTACGTTTGGCAGAACAGATGGTAGCCCAGATGACTGCCATTGTTCTCCGGACCTGGGTACTTGAGCCTTTCCTTGCTACCCAAATAGCTTTCACACCTCCTGCATCCTCCGGCTACTTTGAAATCCGATGTCCAGCAGACTTACTGGCACCTATGGGTATCCCTGACAGTCTGTGTAGGCATCGGTTCCGAAATTCCCAGCATATTACAGTACACAACAGTACATTACAATGTATTAATAAACTAGACTTTAATACATCCCTAAGCCTTGGGTATGGGGAATAGAATAAAAATATGTACTTTTATTTCTCAGCCTTTATTCCCCACACACTACTGTATCTATTGGACTTAGACTGGACACTGAGATTCCGCTCACAACCTTATCTACGGTTGGAGTGCCCATGAACCAAATACAGGTTTTGGGCTACCTGGGCATTAACTGGGGTACCCCCCTTAATCTAGGGATCCCCTCAGTTACAGGGACACTTTTCATCCCTGTGCCAAATGTACCTTTCTGGCCTATGCTGAAGCAGGGAACCCTAGCGGTGAGTCGCTCAAGTGTTTTCAAGGGGAGATATTGCTGGGACAATGTGCCTACATGTATCCGAGAATCGGGCATGATTCCCGGGTACATTTTTAGGGGAGCCGACAACTCCGTACCCCAAGTACCTAGCACATTCTGACAACAATGCCTCTGCAAAATCCCCCTTGAAACTCATGCCCTAGCAATCACTGCTTGCTCACTTGCCCAGAAAGATAAAAACACATAAAATATTTTTATTACAGGTTATGTATTGCAAAGTCACAATGTTACTGAGCCCAAGAGCTAATTCTCTTGAACCCTTATATATGGTTCAGGGGTAACCAAAAATGGGCTTAACCTTTATTTGAGAGCCTGGTTACGTGAATTTACCTTTCCAGCCACTGTTATTGTCAGGATAGACAACTGCTGTAGATTGTACACTCGGACTGCGGGTACTGAAGGAGTTTTTTAACCCCTGAAATGTTGGGGTGGCTATGTAACGCTATACCTACTTGTGCATTCTCTCATCCTATCATTTAAAGGGTAATTACTAACGTGTGCTGGGGTCTTGTATTAACCACAGCATATGGTACTTACCTTTGGTCACGGAACCGCTTGCCACGGCCACCATAGATAGACACTGATGATACTTCTCCAACAGGAGTGAGTGTGTTGGTATTAGCGTTGCCAATACATGCCGCCTTGAGAATCACTCTCATACGTCTTTACATTGATGTATTACAGTGGCTCTATCCAGTGCCCCACGTATGCCAATATTCTCACACCATACCTCTCAGTATCTACTATACCTCCTGTACCTATCTCCTGAAGTGAGGGCTGCATAGGTCACTAACTCAGACCCGATACTCTGCCTTGACAGTGTGATTGAGAGGTTTTTTTCATTAGCTACCACCATACTATTACCCACGGGGTTTTATCCTACAGGTTTGACTTACCGCATATTATGCCAAAGTGTGTTTACGCACACACTACATAAAGTTTATCAATAAAGCGCGTTATACTACACGCCCTGATACATCTATATTAAGACATAACCTCTTCCGAGTGGGTTCACCATGGCTCCTTTCCTATATCTCTAGGTAGCTATATATATAGCACTAGATCCCGAATATCTATTAGGGATCTCCCTATTACTATCTACCCACCTAGCCATAGCTGGGTTATCAAAGATACAGTCACGCGCTGTTGAATCATACTATTTAATTTTATTTTAACCCCCCTTTTTTTATTCATTGTTAACTAATAAAGTATTTTAACATTACAATTATACATCGAGTCGTGACAGAGTGCTTGAAGACTGGGTTCCTTTTCTCCTGTATACAATTACGTCCCCATCCGGTCAGCACCTCACCGTGGTTCATTTAATACTCAAGCTGTGCGGGTTTTTTCTTCATCAGTTATATTTCATCCTGATGGATACTTACTTTCATTATGGCTGCGATTTTGAGGTGAATGGCTCGTAACGCCATCGATATAGCTTGATAGCTTACATTGCGCTCTCCTTCTAATACGCAACGGAGGCAATTCAGAGGAACTTTCACAAGTTAGCAGCATTGCTACAACAGCAGCTCGCATGCAGGTAGTACCTCCGTCAGCCAAACAATATAATGCAATTTGAATCCCCACTATAGAGGTTTAGAACTGATATACTTCATAGTTGCAGAAATCTGTTAATTTCTCATAGATAGTGAACCCTGACTACACCTATATAGAGCAAGAACCTCACCTCAAAATCGGATGAGACTTACCATTCACAGCCCTACACCATCTTATTCCTCTCCCTGGCCAAGGGGGGAATTCAAGTAATGATCTACACTATTATAGTAATTTGACACTGCCACTTTGAGACCTTAAATAAAGGGTCTAATCTATGATAGCGACTTGCTATTTCAGGCACTGTGCCAGCTACTAGACACATAGTGTCATGATGTATTTTAATACTTACCCTCTTTTCATGCACTATTTCTGAGTGATCTTAGCCTGATCACAAAAGAAGCGCCAACTCCATAGCATAATACTGATATGCAATTAATTAACGATAAAAATAAGTATAGTCACCAGGACTTGCACTCACATGATGGATTTCAAAAAACAATAATTTGGGAGAATATCTGTGGATTGGCATCACCATCTAAAGAACGGATCCGGTATCGGTTATGTGGACGGTAGATCACAATTCCATTGAAGACAGCCTCAGGGTATAATCATCTATGATGAATAAAGGCCATTGAAGGTCTCCTTAGTTTCCTGGGTACCAACAATAGGTTTCCTGCCTCCAACGGTGTGTCACAAGGAACCCACAGTTCATATGGTTGAGGAATATACTGTACCTCCACCCACTCACTCCGTTCCTCTCTGGAAAATGCCAATCACGTACGTTATGTCACAATGTCCCGACGCGTTTGTCACGTGGTGATTTTCACAGAGGATGATTGGCTGACAATGTGAATGGATTTATATAGTCTCGTTTCGCAGTAACGGACATAAAAAAAATATAAAAGTCAGCTGTAGTCAATACAAAATAGCTTTGTTTATGTGACTAACAAGCTGTTCTTGCCGATCTAAATAGATATTCTTCATAGAGGGTTAAATATCCCACAATAAATGAAAAGAAATGGCTCAACAGTTCAATATTACTCTACACTAGATGACAACAATATAAGCTGGAATTTAAACAATATATACCAACTATATATGATCTATAAAGCTTTAAAATAATAAGAATTATTATTTTTATTTAAAAAAATTATACACGGATTTACCATACATTAAGAACAATCTTAGCATAGTGGAATCTAATGCATTGAGTGAACTCAAAAAGTTAGACGATATCATTAGACAGGCCGATAATGAGGGGAGGAGCATAGTTTTTCAGAATTGTTAAGACTATGATAAACAAATTGTGCAATGCTCAGCGTGAGCAAGTATGTGCAATAAAGATAATTGGAATCCTTTAGCTGGAGTACCCTTAAGGTATCAATAGATGAGGTAATCTCCTATAATACCAATCAACTGGTAATATCCCACATGGCACTGTAGTAAGGTATACACACAATAAAGTGTCCCGACACATATATGAAAAAATATAGTGTGATGAATGGTAGAAGAGATATCATTGTCAAGGACTCACATGTAGTGCGTTATCCTTGGGTGATGATTAACGTCCTCCACGTCCTCAGGTACAGGTATCAAGGTATCACCTTGACAAAGAGCTAACGCTTGAAACATGTAGGTTGAGGCTTTTTGTTTGCCTGTGTATGCTGTATGTATCCATGCTGCTCTGTTTTTCACGTTGGGAACGCTCTCCCTGCTTTTTTGATAATTTCTACCTGCTGGAAAGTAGTGCTTTGTCTTTTTTGGTTCAGGTTTTTGTTAGGACTATGGACCTCATTCTAGTAGCTTCGATGACTTTGCTGCTATCTCGAACGGTTTGGCATGAACCCATCGAATGGTTTCTCATTTGTGTTATCACGGTATTCAGAAATAATCTGAAACCATCTCAAAACATTAGGTAGGAAAATGCAAATACCGCTCGGCGAAGAAGCAATGTGATCTCAGCTTTTTTCTAAATTCTCCCCCCTGCGATCTTCTCGCAATCTTCTCTCTGCACAGCACTCAAAGGCGATCGCAGTGTTTTTATTTCAATTTGAATACTAGTGCGTGGAAGTATCTCCTATGCCTTTAAATGACCCGTTCACATGACGCGGGAGATTTAAACATTGCATGGCATTCAAGCTCTCTTTTCAGAGTCTACAAATGTACTTAACATACTTTTTAAAGCTTGATTAAATCTTTCTAACAATCTGTCAGTCTGTGGATGGCAGACCAATATCTGAACTGACTTGAACTCTAGTAACTTTAAGACATCCTGCATCAGTTGAGTCATAAAATGTGTCCCTTGATCTGTTAACATTACCTGGGGTAGTCAGACCAATGAAAACAACTCCAACAACTGTTGGCTACCTGCTTAGCAAATGCTGTCCTCAGTGGAAAAGTCTTCGGGTATCCCTGTGGCATAGTCGACTTAGACAAAATAAACATGTGTCCCTTCACAGAGGGTTCTTGAGGTCAGTATCCTTTTGTCAAGTCAAAATGGGTATATAATACACCTTCTAATGCTAACAAACACACAGATACCCAGCAAGCTCTCGGAATCCCCCCAAAGTTACCACAAAAAAAATTAAAAATTATACAGTATATATATATATAATATATATATATATATATATATATATATATATGTGTGTGTGTGTGTGTCAAAAGGAGTGCTATTAGGCGTGGCTAATTGTATAAAACAAGAAACAAAGAAGTCCAGAGCAACATACAACGTGACAAAAATCCACAGTGAAATACCTATATATCTCTTGAAAAAGGGCCATTTAGTTAACCTTCTAATGCTGCAAGACATTTTCATAATAACCATAAGTATCCCAATATCAGTACTAGTAGAAAATACAAGCTGCGGATTATGAATGCAGATGCAAAACATACAGTACTATTCAATGTTATACTGTAGTTTGATATTTTGTGATTGACTGTGAAAGCATTGCCAGTCAATACCATAAAAAAGGTTTAATATCGGTACTTACTGACAAATACTTTTTGGACTTCGCAAAGAAAAGATTAAGATCTATCAGTCTAAATTAAATACATTACTTACGCATCGAAAGCTGGTGTTTAATTACATTTTAGTTAGTGTAGGAGGGATTCATACTGTAGATAGAGGAATGACCCAGATTAACTAGAGGAATGGTAAAGTTTGGGTTAACTACAATTTAAAGGGAAGTCGAACATAGCAGGTCAAATAAATGTATTGGTTTACCTGTGCAAAAATGTTTATGTTACAGTATGTCTCTGAAATAGATACTTATTATTCCACATTTTTATCAGGCTACTACAATATTTACTATAAAATAAATAGTTAAAAGAAAAGAGCGAAATAAAATCGTTTTTACCTATATGTAATGGTGTTTCCTTCACCGATGGGAGAGTCTGCCATTACAGCGTGTGTGGTGCATGTACCTGTTGGTGAGCAGGAGGGCTGAGTCATCTGCCGATGTTTGTGGGACACAGGACAGGCTTCTGGGGTACAAACTCGACATAGATCTCTAGTGGTACAGCGCCACCATCTTCCGCAGGCTCCAGATGTATGGAGGTGATCTCCTATGGAAGAACACAATCCTGTCTCCTTTCCCAGAAATATCACACACCAGGCAGGAGGTATAATAACTGGAACAGTGCATTCTGTTCAGCTCAATGCAGTCACAGCAGAACTGTGCCCTATGCAGTCTCTGGTCCTGTATCAAGCTGTAGGATGGTCCCTGGACCAGCACTACGGGTCAGAAGCCTTCACAGCAGTCCTTGCTCTTCCCTGATCCTCTATCATGATCAGTGGAAAGGTGCACACTCTCTCTCCCTCAAGGGGAAGATGAACACAAAAGGCCAGTATTCAGGCAACCTGTGTGTGACCTGCCTCTCTCAAGTGGGGTGAGGCACTTGCTAAATTTGGGCGGCACTCCCCGTAAGTACAGCCAGGAGAAGGGTACCAGGTCTGACCAACGATTGGGTGAATCCAGGCCTGGTTCCACCCCTCCTGTCACTCAAGGGCACAGCTGGGAGTGGGAAAATCCATGATAAGTACTTGCAGGCCTGCTCTTACTAGGGCCTGCTGTCAGTGACGGCAGACTGGTAGACAAGAACCAGTCCTGGCTACATATAGGAACACAAAATAGATTGAATAACCATTGCAAAGAAACTCCAAATAATGTGTATAAAGTGTACATGTATATAAACATTCTTGTTTTTATGTGATTTAAAATAATATCTTACATTTTAAAACCTATTAGAATCTAACCTATAAAATGTGCTCATTTTTGATTGCTCCATTAATGTTAAGGATTAAAATTGTAAAATATTGTCAGCCTCAAAAGATGAAAGGGTTATCTTATCAATTATTTCAAAGTAGGCAAACCATTAAAAAAAAGTGTTGAAGACTATTAGATTTACAGAACAGTCTCTGAGCAGAGATGATGGAACCTAAAGCAGTAAAAGGATGAAAACTGCTTGAGACATTGCATAATACTGTAGGTTTTAATGGGGAAAATATGTACATCAAATGGGTTTATGACTATACAGCATTTTAGCAAAATAGTAAGACTATATAGAATAATTGGTATTTTTATGCTATCAGTTTTTATGTTTCTATAACATATTTAACTTTACTATGTTTCCCTGAGGACATTACTTATAATAATAAAATCCATGAAGTAGTATGCTAAAATATTCAATTAAAACTGAAAACCTCCAGAAAAGATTAACAATCAATTATTAAATTATATTAAAAAATAAATGTTGAACTTTTACTTCCATTGGAATGATGTTGACAAAAAAAATTAAATCAATGTTTGTACATCAGTATTTATCAGGAAGCAGTTGAAGCTTTTGGAGGTTGATGCATGGCTATGAAAGTGGTGCAAGAAGGAAAGTTGGGTTTTTTAGAGCAGTGGGAGTCCTCTGAGTGGTGCTATCTTTATTGTCGGCTTTGATTGCATCTCAATGAAGAGTTTTCTTCTGTGCTAGGGTGAAAGATGTTAAAAACGATGGGGAGATTTTAAACTAGGAAGCAGGGGAAGGACAATCAAGAATAGATAAAAATGGGTAACTAGCAATGAGTCATGCAGGGGGAATGGGGGGAAGGGGGAGTTTGGCAAGCAGGGAGGCATCCATATTAAATACAGATAATACTAGAAAATTTCTAAAGACAAAACTCAATGGTAGAAAGGCAGGAGCGGATAAGATACCAATAGCACAGAGTGAAACCAAATGTATGTTCCTGATTGCTAATGCAAGAAGCCTGACAGATAACATGGGGGAGCTTCAATTAATAGCTAGAAGAGAGCAATATGATATAATAGTCATTTCCAAAACATGGTGGAATGAAACTCAAGCCGGGGCAGATCATTTAGAGCAGGCCTGCACAACATACGGCCCGCGGGATGCATGCGGCCCGCTGGGACTCCCTGTGCGGCCCGCGACGGCCACCTCCACCTCCCCTTCCACCTCCCTTCCTTGGTAGGGTGACGCGGTGATGCACTGAAGCGCTCTCTCTCCTCTCACTCTCCTCCCCTTCCGAGCCTGCTCCAGCACCTGCAGTTGACGCGCGGATGCACTACTCGCCCCCCCTAAGCCCGCTCTAGTAGTGTGACTTGGAGCTTCCGGCGTCAGCTGCTAGAGCGCGCTTCACCTTGCCCTGGTACTGGTAGCCGTGCAACTAAAACCTCCTGGCTGAGGCCCGCTTCCGCTGCCACCGCCTCGATCAGGTAGGGAGGGAGGGGGGGGAGGGTGGTTGTTGATGAAGGTTCTGGGAGTATGAAGAGTGCTGGGGGGAACTGCTGAAAGGTGCTGGGAGAGTATGAAGGGTGCTGGAGGAACTACTGAATGGTGCTGGGAGAGAGTATGAAGGGTGCTGAGGGAAACTGCTGAAAGGTGCTTGGGGATATTATGAAGGGT
Organism: Ascaphus truei; assembly: GCA_036426205.1. Classification (NCBI taxonomy): domain Eukaryota; kingdom Metazoa; phylum Chordata; class Amphibia; order Anura; family Ascaphidae; genus Ascaphus; species Ascaphus truei. Next base: position 5,331 of record WSYH01008102.1, on the reverse strand, counting down.
GTTGGGGGAACTGCTGAAAGGTGCTAGGGGAGATTATGAAGGGTGCTGGGGGGACTGCTGAAATGTGCTAGGGGAGATTATGAAGGGTGTTGGGGGGAACTGCTGAAAGGTGCTAGGGGAGATTATGAAGGGTGCTGGGGGGACTGCTGAAAGGTGCTATGGGAGATTATGAAGGGTGCTGGGGGGACTGCTGAAAGGTGCTGGGGGAGATGATGATGAAGGTGCTGGGGGAGATGATGATGAAGGGTGCTGGGGGAGATGATGAAGGGTACGGAGGGGAGGGTGATGTAAGATACAGGGGGGAGGGTGATGTGAGATTCAGGGGGGATCATGTGAGATGCAAGGGGGGAGGGTGATGTTAGATGCAGGGGGGTGATGTGAGATGCAGTGGGGGGATATATGAGGATGATGAGGGGTGCTGGGGAAGAGATGATGATGATGATGATGATGATGATGATGATGATGATGATGATGATGATGATGATGATGATGATGATGATGATTTTACCCGTGCGGCCCGAATCTGTTTTCCTTGGAGCAGTTCGGCCCTTCTCACTTTACAAGTTGTGCAGGCCTGATTTAGAGGGTCATTCATTTTATCAGAGAGATCGTTCAAATAAGAGGGGGTTAACCAGATTTAAAAGGAAGATATTTAGGAAGGGATTCATGAAAATGAATAGACTTTGGGTATAGAAAATATCAGTGGAGATAAAAGTACAAAAAAAATGTTTGTATGGATATACTATAAACCTCCAAATATCTGTGAGATTGAAAAAGTAAAAATTCTCACAACTAAATGATCCTTGTTTTTGAGTGTGCTACAAGACAATTACTTGACACAAATGATGATGAACCAACCAGGACCAAAGACATTCAAGTCATGGAACAATTTGTAAACAGTGATCATACAATACGTACATGGTCTAATTTGAACTAAACAAGGGAAATGCTATATTTTATACTGCGTTGTTGGATGAGCGATTAAATACTACAAAAATTCCTAAGACAGAATGAAACACGGGAAAAAATATTTAAAACATACATTTTTTACTTTTGACATCAAATTGTCCTATTATTCTCAAACTTCAGTTAACGCGGTAATGTTTGGCCAATTAACACACACTATTGTGTGTTATTATATGAGCCGATAAATACGCCTAATTTCCACTGTAGCGGCTCCGGCAACAAATTTGCAGAGAAAGGTGGCTATTGTCTGTCACAATGATCAAGCACTGTCTTGAAGTCAAACAAAATGTAAATACTACATTTCACTTCAACACTCGGATTATTGCAACTTGAAAGTATAGGTGTTTAATATAATGTCACCAACTGGAAAACACTTCCATATAAGAATCACATTTGCAACAAACTCTCCGAAAGCTGAAAACCAAAAAATACTGTAATAAACAAAAATCATTCTCAAGAAGGCCATGATGTTTAAGCAGTTATACAGTACATTAAAAAAAAATAGAAAATCGGCACTCCAGTGCACTTGTGAAGAAAGCTATTCAAATTTATTTACATAGTTATACGCAAATCATCAACGTTTTGGTCCCCAAATTGACCTTTTTCAAGATAGAAAGATGTGTTTGCACAAATATAAAAAAAAGTATATACAAAAGTGTTACAAATTATATTTGATCAATTATGATAACATTCTGATTAATTTCTTCAAACAGGTATATTTCTGTGAGCTGAATTCTCATATCATCAATTGCAACAGAACTTAAAATCTAATTAACTTTTTGGTATGTATGTATGTATGTACTGTATGTATGTATTTATGTCTTTATTTATATAGCGCCATTAGTGTACATATTGCTTCACATTAGTAATACACGTGACAATCATATAAATAACAAAAAATACAAATAACAGTTCATGCGAATAAGTGCTTCATACATAAAAGTAACATTTTGGAAGAGGAGTTCCTGCTCCGGGGAGCTTACAATCTAATGTTTCTGTGAGCTGAATTCTCATATCAACAATTGCAACAGAACTTAAAATCGAATTAACTATTTGGTATGTTTCTGTGAGCTGAATTGTCCTGTCATCAATTGCAACAGAACTTACCATCTAATTAACTATTTGGTATGTTTCTGTGAGTTGATTAGGCAAACCTCTCCCCTAATTGTTAGTCAAATTCATGTATTTAAGACAGTCTATCTTGGCTATGATCCATATGGCTGTGTAACATCTTAAGTGTCACACTTAAAATGGCTGTAGAGTTAATTTTGGCGTTATCATCTATGGATGTTTTCTTTCAATAGTATATCTTTAATCATGGATGCATTCTGAATATCTGGGCTAACATTCTGATTCATTTCTTCAAACAGGTACGTTTCTGTGAGCTGAATTATTCTATCAATTGAAAGAGAACTTAAAATCTAATTTACAACTATTTTATATGTTTATGTGAGTTGATTAGGCATACCCCTCCCTTAATTGTTAGTCAAATGCATGTGATCAGAGTATTTAAGATGGTCTATCTTGGCTGTGAGCCATATGGCTGAGTAACATCTTAAGTGTCATATTTAAAGTGTCTGTAGAGTTAATTTTGGAGTTGAAATTGGAGGTGAAGATTAGAGGAAGATCTAGACTCTGCACAACAGCAACAACAACTTTGCTACTGTAGGAAATTTACTTTCTAAATGCTGTGATTATTTGTACTCTTCCTATCCTTCAATAACTGGGAAGTCTATCCCCCTGCATCTCACTATGCCCTCCCTATTGCTTTTTCTGTTTATTGTTTCCTCACTCCTTTGTGAACGTCTCTGTTCTTTCCAACTTCAACACTCCCCACTGCACCATTATTTATATACCTCTCTCCCAACAACTTCTTACCCCTCAATAAAAAACACCCACACAAATCCTCTATTCACACCTTCTATCTACTCCTTCCTGCTACTGGGGATCTCCCCTAAGATCGCCTTTAAGCCTGAACCCAGACATACACACCTGATCTCAACCATGCCTCCCTGTCATCTCTTCCCCTTACCTTAAAACTCACCCCACAAATCAAGTATGCCAATACCCTGTACTCATGGCTATTGTCCCACACTCAGTCACTCCTACCACTCATTGTGACCAAGCACCACCATCTACAGCACTTACTCCCTCACCTACTGTCTCTGTAAGTTCCCCATTAAGCCTCTTAGATTGTAAGATCTTCGGGGCAGGGATTTCCTTTCCTATTGTCTGATTTTGCTGCACTTATTGTATAATTATAATTCCATGTACTGTATTCTTTGTGAAGCGCTGAGTACACTATTGCTGCTATATAAATAAAGACATACAATACAATATGTGAAAGTGCATGAAGATCAAAAAAAATATCAAATTTAATTAAATAAAATTCAAGAATTCTTCAATTATAAATAAAAAGCAGATCTACAACAGACTCCTGATAGCTATAGTCCTGTTTTTCTTATATTCCTATGATAGTCCTCCTTAGTTGTAGTTACTTTCGTTTGAATCAGCCTCTCTGTCAGATATGTATGCAGCTCTCAAACTAAGGTATTCCAATCCTCACTAGCAACGTAAATGAAGCAATATAAACGAAAGAAAAGCCGACAGCAAAATACTGTTTAATAGTAAAAAAAATCATAAAAAGAACACTGGTAAGTGTTACTCTGAGTCTTTTGTGATGGATAAAAAAAGCATTCACACTTTTAAAGGAATTGTGGTGCCCTTTAGCATTTGTGCTTGGAGCTTTTAACCGCTCTTCCAAACCCTATCTAATCCTAACTGCTGTTACTTCTATACTTCCTGCAGGAGATACGCTAGATTTCCAATTGGCATGTGGGATTACTGGGTTGGTTTAGTCTCCGCTTTACTGGATACGCAACTTGCAAAGTTCAATCATACAACAAAAGACAAAAAATCCCAATGCTACATACAGTAGAATATGACAAAAAAATATATAGTTCAATTCTTACCTGTTTATCTTCTTATAAGTAAGGGTAATTAGTTAAACTTTTGCAGGACTTGCATAGTAGTCATGCTGTGACATGGCTACTGGCTTACAATGCTTTGGCTAAAGAGTTTAACTAAATGACCCTTACTTATGAGACAAACAGCGCCCGTAGTAATGGCCAATCGAGATTAACACAGCAGGGGTCCCTGTTTCTGAATGGGACTCGAGCTGTGTGAATCCAACCTGTTTGTAAGAGACGCGCAGTACGAGTGAGACAGAATCAGTCACTCTCTTGCGTGCCTCTAACAGATGATTGTGCAGCTATTGTTTTAGGTTAATAACACAGTATTGATGCAGGGGTCTCCGGAGATGAACCACATTAATTTCAGGTCTGGGGACACCCTTCTTCTCGAGTTACAGGCCCCAGTATGGGATGCCGGTATCTCCTGCAAGTTTAAATGTCCCGGTCACTTGAGACTGACCTTTAACATCTCTGCTACAGCTAGACACAAGGGCTGCTACCGGGTGTGCTGTGTTAATCTCCACCTGTATCAGGTTATACAAACTGTGGTTTAAACTACTACACTTATGAGTGTGTACTTTTATGGTTTTCTCCAAAACACTATTATATAAAATTGAATTACGCTATAGGAAATGCACTTCTGTTTTTTATCTTTTAGAATCACCCTGGAATTGGTACTGCTGCGGCACATCTGAGTCTAACATTTGCCCGTAATTGACCGGGGCTTTTTTCGGCTGGCGCCAAACTTGGCCACGCGCCAGCCGCATCTTCCCCTCCCCACGTGCAAAATTATAATGCTGTTCCCCTCCCCTTCCGACCCCCTGGCTGTTCCCTCTGGCTGCTCCTCTGCTTCGCGCAGCTTTGCGCAGCTTCCCCCTTACCCCTGCTTCCTCTGCAACCTTCGGAGAAGCCGGGGAACCCTGGCACGTGTGACCGGCGCCACAGTGACGCGCGGCACGCGCCAGGGACAAACCACAACAAGCCGCCATCTGCCCGCACATTTCCCCCACATCGCGGTGGCGGCCGCTGTAGACGTAGCTCGGCGCTACTGTAATTCCATCTGAAGTAGCTATGACCCCTGATATCTGTCCCACTCCATCCATTATATCATTTAAAATTTGTTTCTAGTTTTCTGCACAATATTTGGATTATTCACAGTTTGTATATGCAATAATTATGTTGATTTAGCATTGATTTGTTTTCTGTGTATATATATCAACCAGTGTAGACAGATCATGAACATAATCTAAGCAAATTATTCAAAGAACAATTTTTTTTAAATGCATTGAAAACAATAATAAAAAAGGGGGGATTAAAATTTCCAAATTGGAAAATGTATAAGTATATAAGTATCCAAAAAACTACTCATGGAGTCTGATCGTGTGTGTGTGTG